>PIJE02000493.1:76415-93915 GCA_002895965.2 Coryphaenoides rupestris
CCTGGTAGACCACAGAAACGTTGACGGAGGAAATCCACTGTCCGTTGGGTTCCGGGGTGGCACGCGAGTCGACTCGAGTGACCCCACTCCAGCACCTGAGCCCGGACACTCGAGGGCACAAACAAGCGATGCGGGGGTCCCCCACCTGGGTCAGGCTGGTCGCCCTGAGCCCTCCTCACTACCGCCTCAATCTCCCATGTGACGACTCCCACCACCCGGGCTGGGGGAATGATGGTGTCCGGGGATTCCGACGGGTCCGACGACTCTCCGGCAAACAGTCGGGAGAGGGCGTCTGCTCGGACATTCTTGGACCCGGGGCGGTAGGTGAGGGTGTAGTTGAACCGGCCGAAGAGCGCCCAGCGCGCCTGCCGGGGTTCGAGTCTCTTGGCCGTCTGGATATATGTTAATTTCTTGTGGTCAGTCCAAACCAAGAACGGTAATGTGGCTCCCTCAAGCCAGTGTCTCCACTCCTCCATTGCCGCATGTACCGCCAGCAATTCTCTGTTGCCAACGTCGTAGTTCCTCTCGGCTGGGGAGAAGCGGCGAGAAAAGAAGGCGCAGGGATGGACCTTTTGATCTTCCTCCGACCGCTGGGAGAGGACGGCCCCGATGCCCGTGTCCGAGGCGTCCACCTCCACGATGAACTGCCTAGACGGATCTGGGTGTGAGAGCACTGGCGCAGTCGTGAATAAACCCTTTAGCGTGACGAACGCCTTCTCCGCCTCCGGGGACCAGGAGAAAACGCGGAGAGTGGACGTGAGTGCCGTGAGGGGGGCCGCCACTCTACTGAAACCCCTGATGAACCTCCGATGGAAGTTGGCAAAACCCAGAAACCGTCGGAGTTGTGTTCTATCGGTAGGCCTTGCCCACTGCTCCACCGCGAGGATCTTCTTGGGGTCCGGCCGGATCTGGCCCCTCTCTACCACGTGTCCCAGAAACTCCACTGAGGTTGTGTGAAAGACACACTTCTCGGGCCTTAACAAACAGCTGTGTTTCGAGGAGACGTTGAAGGACTAACCGAACCATGCTGGTGGTGTTCCTCTTCCGAATTGGAAAACACCAGAATGTCGTCCAGGGTACACCACCACGAAAAGGTTCAAGCATGTCCGTAACAGGTCATTCAACTAAGGCCTGGAAAATCGGCCGGGGCAGTTTGTAAGTCAAAAGCATCACCAAGTACTCGAAATGACCCAGGTGGCGTGTTAAAGGCTGGTTCTTCCACTCATCCCCTCTCTGATACGGACTAAGTGATACGCCGCGCAAGTCCAGTTTGGTGAACACTGTGGCGTGAGTCAGTGGTTCAAACGTGGAGGACATAAGGGGAAGTGGGTATTTATTCTTCACCGTGATATCGTTAAGTTGGCGATAATCAATACAGGGCCTCAGGTCGCCCTCCTTCTTCGCCACAAAGAAGAAGCCCGCGGCCACCGGGGACGACGAGGGCCTTACAATACCTGAGGCCAGGGACTCGGTGATATAATTGCGCATAGACTCCTTCTCGGGGACGGAAAGGTTATACAGCCGCCCGGTAGGAAGGGCAGCCCCGGGAAGGAGATCTATGGCGCAATCATAGGGTCGGTGAGGGGGAAGTGCGAGTGCACTAGTCTTACAAAACACGGGCGCTAAGTCATGGTACATTGTGGGGACACCAGTGAGATCCGGGGAAGAGACTACTGGCCCGGGTCTACTGGACGGGGACTGAGCGGAGCGCAGGCAGTTGGCATGACACGCCACGCTCCAACCCAACACCCGCCCCGTAGACCAGGAGATGTGAGGATCGTGTCTCTCCAACCACGGTCTACCTAACACCAGGGGTGCGGCGGGGGCGTGCATGACTAGGAACCTTGTGGTCTCAATGTGATTTCCCGAGATAGTGAGGGTGACGGAAGCTGTGCTGTGTGTGAACTTACTGAGTGGGCGTCCGTCTAAAGCTTGGGCCGTGAGGGGAGTGTCGAGGGGAATGAGTGGAATACCTGCTTGACGGGCCAGGGAGATATCGAGCAAACTCACGTCAGCTCCCGAGTCAATGAGGGCGCTGATAGGGAGAGTCTCCTTACCCCAGGAGAGCGTCGCTGGGAACAGGCGATTCAGCGTTCCGGTGGTGTGGGGTAGGGTGGTGAGGTGAGGGAGTCACTGGAGCGAGGAAACGAGGAGCGAGGAACGTGGAGACACAGTATCGACAGGGTAACACGGAGACGAGGAATACGCGGGAGTCAGGAAGGAGAACACAGGGAACTAGAGCCGAGGGGGTACGTTCTGCCTGATGTCCGTGCTCAGGTGTTGGAGTGGGGTCACTCGAGTCGACTCGCGTGCCACCCCGGCACCCACCGGACAGTGGATTTCCTCCGTCGACGTTTCTGGTGGTCTACCATGGAAAATGATGTGCGGGAGTTTGTGGCCTCCTGTACCACCTGTGCCCGCAGCAAGGCCACTCATCGGCCGCCAGCTGGCCTCCTGCACCCCCTTCTGGTGCCCAGTTGGCCGTGGGCCCGGCGTAACGCCAACCGGCGGAGAGTGTCAGCCCCGGCCTACCAACCTGGCCAAGAGGTATGGCTGCTGGCCCGGGACCTGCCCCTCCAGACAGCTTCCCGAAAACTGGCTCCCCGCTATGTAGGGCCCTACACCATCGACCGCATCATAAACCCCACGGTAGTTCGTCTCCTGCTTCCTACGTCTCTAAATGTACATCCGGTATTCCATGTATCCCAACTTAAGCCGGTTGTCTCCAGTCCTCTAGCTCCTCCAGTACCGGTCCCTCCACCTCCCCGAGTCCTCGACGGTGGTGACAAGGTGTGGGACGTTGACCAGCTGCTCGCTGTCCGCCGTCGGGGACGGGGGTTCCAATACCTGGTGGAGTGGGTTGGATATGGCCCGGAGGCCCGCAGCTGGGTTCCCCAATCATACCTGGCTGACGCCGCCCTCCTGCGGGATTTCTACCGGGCTAACCCAAACGCAATCGGACGGTCACCCGGTGTCTCCCGTAGGAGGGGTGGTCCTGTTGTGGGGCGTTCCTCTCACGAGCCTACCACGTCATCGCAGGCAAGTCAGGATCCCAGCCCGACCTCTGACGGAAACACCCGAGCGAGTGAGACGCGCTCGGGCGTAACAAGGCGCAGCCTCACCAGGTGCGCAGAATCATAATCAAGGAACAGCGCCTACTTAAGCCCGTGATGAACAATAGAACATTGCTAGAACGTACTACCCCCTCGGCTCTAGTTCCCTGTGTTCTCCTTCCTGACTCCCGCGTATTCCTCGTCTCCGCGTAACCCTGTCGATCCTGTGTCTCCACGTTCCTCGCTCCTCGTTCCTCACTCCAGTGACTCCCTCTACGGACCCCTACTCTCCTCGGACCCTCTCCTCGCTCCTTGCTCCAGTGACTCCCTCTCCGGACCCCCTACTCTCCTCGGACCCTCTCCACGCCCCTATCCCTGGATTCCCCTTTTCCCCCGCAGACGGATCCCCGACAGACACCCTGACTACCGGACTACCCTGACCACCGGACTACCCTGACTCTCCCTCAACCCTCCGTTAAGTATTTTGGTTTAGATAGATTAGTATTAGAGATTTATTTTATTTTTATAGCTATATATATATATATATATAGATATTCATTATATATATATATATATATATTAGATATAGAAAGAAATAGATATAGATAGAAGTATTATTATTAGTATAGTTAGTTATTTGTCTTTGGAGATATATATAGATATTTTATTATTATTATTATATCTATATATATATATATATATATAGGTATATATATATATACCTACTCGATACGTTCCCTGGGAATATAATAAAGACCCTTGGAACGTAATACCTGTGTCTGTCTTCTCCGTTCTGGTTTTGTCACACTGGCTTTCTGTTTTTCGGGTATGGACCATAACAACGTTAGACCTAACTTAAATTACTGTAAACGAGGTAATTACTCAGTTAATTTAGATAAAAATACATTAGATTTAAAACAAACTAAAGTAAATCAAATAAAATGTCAGAGCTTGACTTTTCCTCTAAGAGTGACAGAGAGGGTGTAGGTGAAGACGTGCAGCAGCACTGCACAGACATGCAACCACAAGCGACTGAAGGCACAAGGGTTGATGACCACACTTCCTCACGAAAGCCACGAAGAAGCCAAAGAGTCTGCAAGTTAATGGAAAAGGGCCAAGAACGGCACGATGAGCAAATAAGATTTGCACACCGTTTCACTGTGAGCTACGAGAAGTGGAAGGCTATCGCTAAAGATGCCAAACAAGCGCTCCGTGAACAATGCTCAAAAAACCTGCTGCATGAACACATCACAAGGGTAAGCGACGCCTCAAAGGATCTGAACGTTGTTTATGAAGAAGAAGAGCTAAGGCATAACGACATTCCTGACCATGACACACGTCGCAGAGTAGACACCTGTGAAGCAGTAACAAGGACGATTATTGAGACTGCAATAGGTCGTCTAGACACAAGAAAGAGTGAAGGTCAAAGAGATGAAGAACAAGGCAGGAAAGAGACAGCATCTGTAATCCAGCCTGCAGCCTCAGGAAAAATAAGCATCAGGTCTCACCGCACCAAGTCTTCCGGTCATTCTCGAAGCAACTCAGGAGCCGACAAGACGCCGCTGCTGAGGTTGCTTCCAATGAAGCCACTTTAGAAGTACTGCTAGAGCAAGAACGTCATATTGAAGAACTTCAAAGACTCGAAGCTGAAGCCGCTTGTCTACGAGCCAAACAAGAGGCTGAAAATGCGGAGAAACAAAGGGCGCTAGAAGCTAAGCGCAGACAACTAGAGCGACTGGAGAAGATCAAGAAGCTAAAGGCTGCCAAGACGCGACAGCAAGTGTATGATCAGAGTGAATGCTCAGACGAAGAAATAAACGAGCTACTCCATCAACGTGTTCCTCTGAAGGAGGAAGAGGATGAAAGTAGCCTGTTGCAGCACCACTCTCCACCACCAGCACATCCAAAGCAAGAAGACAGCACAGCAGCTCTTGTTAGAGCATTTGCAGAGTCCATCAATGTGAGTCGTCTTCCTATACCTGAACCAACAACGTTCAAAGCTACTTTCTGCTAGGCACAGAGTTTGCCTATCGTGCAGCATGGACAATCCTAGAAGAGAGATATGGCAATACATTTCTCATCACAAAGGCCTTCAGAGACAAGCTTGATGCATGGCCCAAGATAAGCTCCAAAGGCAGTGCGGAACTTCAAGAACTCACTGACTTCCTTCGCAGCTGTGAGGCTGCCATGTCTCTGATAAGAGGCCTTGAAGTACTCAACGACTGCAACGAGAACCAAAAAATCCTTGCTAAACTTCCAGACTGGCTGACCTCAAGATGGAATAGGAAAGTTATCAAAGTGGAAGAACAAAGTCACACATTCCCAAGCTTCAGCCAGTTTGTCAAGTTCCTCACACGTGAAGCCAAAATCGCTTGCAAACCAATAACATCTCTCCACGCTCTAAAACCCCCAAAGCAAGGTTCAAGGTTTCAAAAAACACAGGTCCTGGAACAAAGGTACTGGCAACGAACGCAGATGAGAAAGTTGTCGATACAAGCTGTGTCTTCTGTGAGAAAGCCGGTCACAGTCTAAACAAGTGTCGTAAATTTATGGATGAGACAATCTCTGAGCGAGTCAAGTTTGTTCAAGAGAAGAAATTGTGCTTCGGCTGTCTGAAGTTTGGCCATCACTCAAAGGACTGTGGAAACAGAAATATCTGCGATACTGTGAGAAAAGACATCCAACTTGCCTCCACGATAATCGTACCAAGGAAGAAAGGGTGTCACCAAGGCCTGATGGAGCGAGGCACCGTAACAAGTCAAGGGAAAGGAAGATGAATCGCCCACAAGATAAAGCAGCAAGTACATCACGTCAGGCAACATCAAATAGAGTCGTCCAGAATGTCAAAGACACTCATACCTCCACAATCATTCCAGTGTGGGTGTCAGCCACAAGTGAGCTGGATTGTGAAGTTCTTGTGTATGCACTCTTCGATACTCAAAGTGACACAATGCTTATCCTTGAAGAAACAGCAAAGGTTCTCCACACGAAGAACGAACCAGTTCAGCTAAAGCTATCAACAATGGCTTCAAGAAACAGTCGTGTCCTGCCGGAAACTGACTGGTTTACAAGTGAGAGGATTCTACTCGGATAAGATAATCCGTCTACCAGTGACCTACTCAAGGGAATTCATCCCTGCAAACAGATCATATTCCCACACCAGAGACTGCAAAGGCATGGCCTCATCTTGAACACATCGCAGATGAGATCGCTCCTCAGCAAATCTGTGACGTCGGCCTGCTAATTGGCTACAACTGTCCTCAAGCTCTTGTCCCAAGACCATCACCAAGTGGTGCCTGGTGAAGAAAATCAGCCCTTTGCACAGAGAACAGACTTGGGTTGGAGTGTAGTCGGCTATGGCAACCCATGCCTTGACTATGGTGACATGATTGGAGTAAGTCATCAGGTCATTGTGAAACAAGTGATGCCAGGTCTTCAGTCCTCTTCAAACCTCACAAGCGAAGTGCACTATGTCTGTAGAACACAGATCAAGGAGGTGGTCTTACCTGCAGACGTCATCAAGGTGCTGGAATCTGACTTTGTCGAAAGCACTTCAGAAGACGAACACATTTCTCAAGAAGATCTCAGATTCCTGTCAAAGATGGAAAAAGGCATCAGGCTCAAGGACGATGGTCACTATGAAATGCCACTGCCATTCAAGAAAGAAAGGCCCAACTTGCCAGATAATAAGGTATGTGCCATCCACCGTCTCAGATGCCTAGAAAGGAAGCTAAGAAGAAACGAGCAATACCACAAGGACTACAAGACCTTCATGGACGAGACCATAACCCGCGGAGATGCAGAAAAGGTCCCAGAAAAGGACATCCGCAAAGCTTCAGCATGGTATCATCCACAAAAGCCTGGAAAGATACGCGTCGTCTTACTTTGCTCCGCAAAGTTTCAAGAGACATCCTTGAACGACCATCTCCTGACCGGTCCAGAGTTGACAAACTCCTTGGTGGGAGTCTTATGTCGTTTTCGAAGAGGTCCTGTGGTGATTATATGTGACATAGAACGCATGTTCCACCAGTTCCATGTGAAGGCAGAAGACCAAGATTACCTAAGATTCCTGTGGTGGGAGAATGCAAATCTTGAAGTCCAATCTTCCATCTACCGAATGAAAGTCCACCTGTTCGGCACAGCTTCATCACCTGGCTGCGCCAACTATGGACTCAAGCACCTCGCAGCCCAAGGACGAGGACACTTCAGCGAAAACACCATCAAGTCCATCCAAAGGAACTTCTACATTGATGATGGCGAAGTGTAGCGTCCGAAGGCCAAGCAATCCAGTTAGTGAAGGAAGTGAGAGAGCTCTGCAGCATGGGCAAACTGAGGCTGCACAAGTTCATCTCCAACAACAAGGACGTCCTAGCCACAATTCCCAAAGAAGAATGTGCTGAAGTTGCCAAAGACCTGGACATGGCACTGGGTGAACTACACATGGAAAGAGCACTTGGCGTACAGTGGTGCGTGGCTTGCCCCTCAGACTAGTTCCACCTCAAGGCCCCAAACAAAGACACGGTCACTCAGGAAGACGCCACCAAGTCCCAGGTAGACGGAGATTACCCCAGTGAGCCTGGCTCCTAATCTGCCAACAACACCATCCTTGGCCATTTCACTATTAAAGATAAGGATTGGATTATTTAGAAGATAAATTCTCTATTAACAGGTAACCCCCTGGTGGTGGACAGAGGTCATTTTGAGGGCTATCGGCACTAATGCTATAATAATGAACATTAATAACAGCCAAATAACAGCTTCATTCATATTGCTTTATTAACATAAGCTGTGGTGGAGGAGGACGACGACTTCCCAGGTGATATCTTGTCAGCCTTTATCGTGTCCAGTATCTCCAGTCAGGAGTACTCGTGTATGACCCTGCCCTTCTACGCTCTGCTCTCGGGATGCTACAAGGGCCATGTTAACGGAAACATCAATGGAACTCACTATACCTAGTGTTAGATCCGTTGTTTAACCTCCTCTACAGAAGGTGAGACCTGTATCCAGTAACGGTTGTAACAGGTCTCGTGGGGGGGGGGGAGACTCGCCTGGCCTCTAACTACCTTATCATAGAATGTCTACCCCGCTTGCTTTAGTACGGCGGCTCGAGGCATAACCCTGGCTCTGAGCCCCGGTTCTGATCACGTCCGTTTTGGTAGCTCTCCCCTGGGATCCGGGCTCTTGTTGGTTTGCCAGGAAATATTTAACGGCTTGGACAGTAAGCCCTAGGGATATTTTTTATATAAGGGGACCAAAGTGACCGCTTAGAACCATGCGATGTCATCAATACTCTTGAATCTTTTCTCCTTCGTCAATAATCGAATGTCCACTTGAATCTATTCATCAATTACTTGATATGGTTGGTTTTTATTGCAGGGCTTCTAGCAGGGTCACAGCGCAATGCATAGCAAAATGTTAGCAACACATGTCATAATACAACTTATTAGTATTAAATGTATGATAATTGTAATCATCCAGAGCAATGTACTCAAATTCCTCCCCCTTGGGGGAGTGAGGATCTATAATGAGGAATGGTCATGGAGCAAAATGGGAAAGAGAGAAGAAATAAATAAGATAAAAACAAAAAACAACAAATAAAAATAAAAATAAAAAATAAAAATAAATGAAAATAAAATAAAACTTATTCTTTTCAGTAGGTGGGAATGAATACAACTTTTAAGAGATCCCGACAGGGGCATAACAAGTAATTATAATAGGGTAAATGTAAGGGTACTTTTCTACTTTTCTAGGTTTTTTATAGAAGTCAGACACCTGGTGGTAGGAGCCGGAGATAAGGAAGAGGTCTCTGTCTGTCGGGCCCCGGAGAAAGGAAGGTCAGCGTAACCATCAACAAGTCCTCCCCGGCCCCTCGCTATGCCCATGTTATGTCTAAAGGCTTCTTGGAATCTTAATATTCTCCTAAAGCCATAAAACCTCCACATATCTTGAGTATTGGTAAACTAAGCGTCCGTATAATGATGGTAATAAGTAAATAAGTAAACAGTAAAGACGTCGAAACAGGTTATAAAAATATTAAGCATAGTTAAAAGGAAAAAAACAAACAAAATAACCCGACGCAGTTCTTATCACCCGACGATAGCGGATTTATACAAAAAGGCGTATGGATATGATAAACTTATCATCATGCAACATCATGATAATCCTGAACGTTTACAATAACCCCACATCACCCTTCATTCTCCTACTATCACATGGCTTTTCGGACACCGGTGAATCAACCCTTCTCGACACTAGGCATCAACCAGTCACACATATCTCGTTTACAACTGGTGCAAAACGCAGCTGCCCGGCTTATAACTGGGACTAGAAAAAGAGACAGCATCACACCCGTACTGGCGTCCCTGCACTGGCTACCTATCAAGTACAGGATTGATTTTAAAGTTTTACTGTTTGTTTTTAAGGCTCTACATGGCCTGGCACCCCAGTACATCACAGAACTTATCCACCCACTCTCCAATCCCAGGACACTCAGATCCTCTGACCTGCTCCTCCTGTCAGTGCCGTGGTCGAGGTTAAGGGCTCTGGGCGGCCGCGCTTTCTCAGTTGCTGCCCCAAAGCTCTGGAACAGTATACCATACTCAATCAAATGTTCCCCGTCCATTGAACTCTTAAGACACATGTGTTCAGCCTGGCATTTGAATGTCTGTGAAAGTTTCCCTAACTACTTTTATCTATTTGTTTTAACGTATATGATTTTATTGCTATGTTCTTATTTTTAACAGTTTTATGTTTTCACTGTACAGCACTTTGGTCATCCAGTGGTTGTTTTAAATGTGCTATATAAATGTTTAGATTTGATTTACATTGATGCATTTGTTTTACATTTTTATATATCAGTCCTTTGTATAAATCGTGACTCAAGGCTGTAGATGATGAAATGTTGGTTATCGTTAGTGTTAGCTTACCATTCACTCTAACACGGGTAAAGAGCATTGAGTGAGGCTAGCTACAAGTGCCGCGCACCACACGGTGTATTTGTGCATCTGTTTCTCTGTATTGTCCACTTAATTTTTCCGTAGTGCAACGCAGTCCAACGCAGCCCAAGGGCTTCTGCAATTGGTCGAGCACCCAAATTAGCACAAGGTTGACTTGAACTGTCGTTACTTCGTGTGGAACGGAAGGAGTTAATCCGGTGTGGTTGATACACTGACCAGTGTGTGTGTGTGTGTGTCTATGTGCTGGTGGATTAGACCATCGTCCCGGTGACTTCCTGAATTAACCGCTGTGGGAGGCCCAGTAAAGAGATTAGTCTTTGCCCTTTGGCCTATCGTCTAACAATATTCAAAAACATGCTTTTGTATTTACGTCACTCCTAAACATTCAGGTCTGACCACCTGCACTGGATGGGTTGCAGAGAATCTGGAGTATATACACCTTAAAGAGATTACAGTGCAGTGTTTTGGTTTAGAGCGCAATACTGCCCACAGGAATAATAATAGTTTGCATGTTGAGCGTACGCTCTTGCACAGGAATAACAATGATGGTCCAGCCGCTTCGATTCAGATGAGCTACAGTCAATTTGAAGAAAATGTGTGACGCATCTCGTCCAATGAAATCCTCACATTGAGTTTCACCTGAGGCTCATTGTTATACAGATGGAAAGCACATGTTTGCAATGTTTATGTTGTGATGCATTGCATTGTGGGGCGGCAAGAGCGGTTGTCTGGCAATTAGAAGTTTGCTGGTTTGATCCCCGACTCCCCCTCCTAGCCACTGTTCCCTGAAGCCCCCGGGTTGGCGATCTGGCGATGAGTGGATAGAAAGCTGGGGTTCTTATACTGTGAGAGGATGAGTTGATGGGCTGCAGATGTGGGAGGCAGCGCAGGTGAGAGAGATGCTTACACACCAAAACAAACAAAAACAGACAGGCAGAGAGACAGGTAGAGGTAACGGCCTATTCGAGGTTAAGGGCTCTGGGCGACCGCGCTTTCTCAGTTGCTGCCCCAAAGCTCTGGAACAGTATACCATACTCAATCAAATGTTCCCCGTCCATTGAACTCTTAAGACACATATGTTCAGCCTGGCAAGTTTTTCCCTTAACTACTTTTATCTATTTGTTTTAAACGTATATGATTTTATTGCTATGTTCTTATTTTTAACAGTTTTATGTTTTCACTGTACAGCACTTTGGTCATCCAGTGGTGTTTTAAATGTGCTATATAAATGTTTAGATTTGATTTACATTGATGCATTTGTTTTACATTTTTATATATCAGTCCTTTGTATAAATCGTGACTCAAGGCTGTAGATGATGAAATGTTGGTTATCGTTAGTGTTAGCTTACCATTCACTCTAACACGGGTAAAGAGCATTGAGTGAGGCTAGCTACAAGTGCCGCGCACCACACGGTGTATTTGTGCATCTGTTTCTCTGTATTGTCCACTTAATTTTTCCGTAGTGCAACGCAGTCCAACGCCAGCCCAAGGGCTTCTGCAATTGGTCGAGCACCCAAATTAGCACAAGGTTGACTTGAACTGTCGTTACTTCGTGTGGAACGGAAGGAGTTAATCCGGTGTGGTTGATACACTGACCAGTGTGTGTGTGTGTGTGTCTATGTGCTGGTGGATTAGACCATCGTCCCGGTGACTTCCTGAATTAACCGCTGTGGGAGGCCCAGTAAAGAGATTAGTCTTTGCCCTTTGGCCTATCGTCTAACAATATTCAAAAACATGCTTTTGTATTTACGTCACTCCTAAACATTCAGGTCTGACCACCTGCACTGGATGGGTTGCAGAGAATCTGGAGTATATACACCTTAAAGAGATTACAGTGCAGTGTTTTGGTTTAGAGCGCAATACGCCCACAGGAATAATAAATAGTTTGCATGTTGAGGTACTCTTGCACAGGATAACAAATGATGGTCCAGCCGCTTCGATTCAGATGAGCTACAGTCAATTTGAAGAAAATGTGTGACGCATCTCGTCCAATGAAATCCTCACATTGAGTTTCACCTGAGGCTCATTGTTATACAGATGGAAAGCACATGTTTGCAATGTTTATGTTGTGATGCATTGCATTGTGGGGCGGCAAGAGCGGTTGTCTGGCAATTAGAAGTTTGCTGGTTTGATCCCCGACTCCCCCTCCTAGCCACTGTTCCCTGAAGCCCCCGGGTTGGCGATCTGGCGATGAGTGGATAGAAAGCTGGGGTTCTTATACTGTGAGAGGATGAGTTGATGGGCTGCAGATGTGGGAGGCAGCGCAGGTGAGAGAGATGCTTACACACCAAAACAAACAAAAACAGACAGGCAGAGAGACAGGTAGAGGTAACGGCCTATTGTAGCCTGAATGAAGCGTTCACGGTCCAATCCAATCCAATCCAACTTTATTTATATAGCACATTTAAAAACAACGAAGTTGACCCAAAGTGCTTTACATTGAGTCAAAACAACTTGAAAAACACAATGAAATCACTAACAAAACAAATCAAGAACAAAATAAAACAATAATAAATAAATAAATAAATAATTGAAGAGAAGTCATACAACTAAAATACGTGGTGCTAAAATGCCAGGGAAAATAGATGCGGTTTGAGGTGGGACTTGAAAATGGGCAGTGTGGGGGCAAGCCTGATGTGCAAAGGCAACTCGTTCCAGAGTTTGGGGGCCACAACGGCGAAAGCCCTGTCCCCCCCTCGGTTTCAGTCTAGCCTTGGGGACAGTGAGGAGAGAGTGGTCCGCCGACCTCAGAGACCGTGGTTTGTACGTACAGGTGCAGGAGGTCGGACAGATACTGTGGGGCCAGTCCATTGAGGGCTTTATATGCAAACATTAAAATCTTAAAATCGATTCTAAACTTCACAGGAAGCCAGTGAAGGGAGGCAAGGACTGGCGTAATATGCTCCTGCTTCCGTGTCCCTGTCAGAAACCTAGCGGCAGCGTTCTGTACCAACAGTAAACGTGACAGCGAGGCCTTGCTGACACCAGCGTACAGGGCGTTGCAATAATCCAGACGGGTAGAGATAAATGCATGTATAACTATCTCAAGGTTTTTGAAAGAGAGGAAAGGCTTGACCTTAGAGAGCTGCTTTAGCTGGAAAAAGCTAGACCTGACCACCGAGTTGATGTGTTTATCCAACTTTAACTCACTGTCAATTTTTACCCCCAGGTTGGTAACTATGGGTTTGACAAGGGAGTCGAGGGGGCCAAGGTCAGGGGGTGCAGCACCAGGACCACGGTGACCCGTACTAGGGAGATGCTGCAATACAGAGAGTACTGCAACCCAAACGTCTCTCAAGCTCGGATTGATCTCATGGGCCGAACTTTGGAAATCCGAGCCCTCTCTATTTAAATTCTTAATCCAGGCTGCCGTTCTACCAAGCCCGCCCAACTTGTCCTACTGGGAGAAGGTTTAGTCACCAGCTTGCCCTTTGTGCCTGAAGAAAGGGACCCTGGAGCACATCCTCAGCAGCTGTTTGAGAGCCCTGGGCGAGGGGCGCTACTGCTGGTGCAATGACGTCCTGAAGGCCATAGCGGACATCATCTGCAGTGGGATCAGCCACTGCAAGCGTCTCCACCCAGTACAGAAGACCATTGCTTTCGTCAGGGCTGGGGAGAAGCCCTGATGATGTATGTTTATATCTTGATCAGTTCAATATTCAGTTGTTGCCCCCATTTTTCTTAAGCCATAGTTGGGCACATAGAGTCCTCAGTGGCGGGCAAGCTTTTCATTGTAAAACCAGCTCTGCTTATGGTCAGATTGAAATTGTCTGGACTTTTTTTTCCTTCCTTCCAACCTTGAGAAAATTCCAGAGCAAATTACGAGCGTTTTTTCTGCGACAAACTCCAGGGAGGTCTGGTAATTTCAGTCCACTCCATATATCCACATCCCTAATTCTGCAAGCAGATGTTGGCTCTCCCATTTTGGGGGAAACTAATTTGACCACCGCCACGCGCCACATATGGCCTCCGTCCAGCGAGCGCAAAACCTCTCTGGCGGCGGTGGCAGCAAATTTCAAGGACCGGATGGCAGCAGGACCCGACGTTAACCACTAGAGTCGAGTCTGTTTACCTGCCAGTTTGGAAAGAGCTAGTGGCCAAGCAATTCCTTTAATACGTATCCCAAACTGTGCTTTTTTTTAACGGCCTAATGGTCAAATTCTGCCACCATTGGCTGGTTGCAGCAGGTGTTAATGTTGGACCCGGAATGGCAGCATTGACACTCTCAACCTTTCTAAATATTCTCTATTCTCCATTTACTCTTTGGTCTGACCATCAGAAGGGCCTTTCCTGACCTCACGAAAAAACATCCGCTACCAACATCAGTCGTCAAAATCACTTTGTTGTGCTGATTCTGCCTTCCTTCGTTAACAATTCATCAACAACAGCACTGTCAGACAGAGCGGGTGGTACTAAGCTAGCATGCTAGTGCACCCTGAGTGTGTGTGTTGATGGCTGGTTTCACCTGTGGTGCACTGATGAGGCAATGCACCTCAGGTGTGCAGCCTCAACCACCCCAGACTCTAACCGGGCCAGGTGAGGCTGCTTAAAACAGCCACACACACTCCTTAAGCACGTAGGTCTTTGTGATCGGACATTTACAGGTGTACAGTACTTTTGCGGCGGTTCAGTGTTCTGTTGTCCACCAACTCCGTACAGACCGACGCACATTGATGAGAAGAGATGAAACTGCTATACTGCCGTTGTTTACATCTGTGGCAGGCGTGCACATGCTTAATGCTCCTTGGGAGAATCAGTTACAAGGATGTAACTTGTAAGCAACTGGAGCCAGGAGAGACCTCTATAACCCAGACCGATCCTTTAAGACATTCACTGAGAGACCAGATCCTTGAATACCCCACACACACAAACACACACGCACACACGCACGCACACACACACACACACACACACACACACACACACACACACACACACACACACACACACACACACACACACACACACACACACACACTGCACTCCTCTTAGATCAGGCTTCATGTGGCATCATATAAATAGATCCTTGTAGCAAACCACATTAACGTCAATCCACTCTCATTGTCTACCTACTGAACTCTTGTTGTCGTGGAGACTTGAGGAGACTTAAGCCTGCTACCTGTGACTGACCAGCAAGAGTCTAGCTCCTCCCCTTTACTCAGG
Source organism: Coryphaenoides rupestris (assembly GCA_002895965.2). NCBI lineage: Eukaryota > Metazoa > Chordata > Actinopteri > Gadiformes > Macrouridae > Coryphaenoides > Coryphaenoides rupestris. The sequence goes on from PIJE02000493.1 coordinate 91,588, forward strand.
TGTGTTTGTGTGTGTTCATCTTCAGTTCGGGAAATAAAGAAAGTAAAAATAAGTTACATAATAATAAAGTAAATAATAAGTTACACTACTTTAATTCTCGTACATTTTAATTGGGACTATGGCGGACTCAAGAGTTGACATTGAGGAGAAAAAAACACCAGATCAATCCTTAAGGGAGAGTGAAAGGTCAAGGGTTACAGAGAGGAGGATTTAACCTTCTCGGCCACAGCTTACCTCAAGCCGCCTAACACACACACACACACACACACACACACACACACACACACACACACACACTCTAATCTGTTTGCAGTGTATTCCTGTTTGCTTATGTGTGAGCTGGTGGTTTTGCAAGCGTGTGAGTATATGTGGATCTGTCTAGAATAGCCTTCTGCCAGACCTACTGAGCGTGGAACATTTCAGCCTCTGGACGTTCATACTCAACCTGTGTCCTTCACACACAACACTGCTCCCCTCATCACTCCTGGACACTGAGTTCTGAGTTCTTAATAATGCACTCTCTTGATATCATACTAGTCGTAGCCCACCCCCCATTAGTAACTTCTCACCGTTAGAGCTTAAGGCAGCAAACAGGATTAGAGATCAAAGCGAGGCGCCATCTGCTCTGCTCCCTGATCCAGGAGCTGTTCCTTCAGCACCAGCACAGGCCACGCCCCCCCCTCTCTAGAGAGTGACGGTCATCATCCTACCACCGAGAACGCTTCCCCAACCACCCCCACCCACCCACCCACCCTCAGAACCTTCTAAGCTATGCTATCTTGCATCGGGAGGACGTGCGGACATCTCAACTCAGCCACTTGAGAAGAAGAAGAGGGTCCTGCTCCATGTGACCCCGCCCTCACATCAACAGAAGGATTTAGAACATGGTGGACGTCGCATCGTGGAGATATGTCCTCTGCGCCGCCATCGCCGCCTTCACCTTCGCTGCTGCTGTCGTCGCTTTTGACTCAGGGACAGGTAACGCCCCCCCCCCCACCCCCCTGCCCATGACAAGGGGTGTATGAAGACACACAGGGTGGTCTGACGGCCGGACGTCCCGGGGTGCTGCATGTTATGGGTATCCTGTGTCCCCCTTACAGGTGCACCACCGTTGGAAGGCTCCGCTTTGGGACCCCCCACCGACCAGGGGCCTCCCGACCTGAGCACCAGGGGAACGCCGGCCCGGACGTACCCTCGTGTCCTCCGGATATCGGAGGTGAAGGTGTCCTCCCCCGGGGGTCAGGGGTCGGCCGTGATGCGGAGGAAACGCAGCATCCTGTTCCCCAGCGGGGTGCAGCTGTGTTCCCAGGAGACGCCGGAGCAGGTGGCGGCCAACCACCTGGGGTACTTCCACCTCCGAGGTACGGCATGTGGGGGGGCTTTTTTGTTTACGGCACCCTCCATTCTCCTCAACCTTCTCACGACATTGAATTGAGGTTCATGTGCAAGCGGGTCCAGGTGACCCTCAGATGGTGTCAGTCCTGCGCAGGTAAAGCAGACGTCGGTGCGGTCGGTCACCAGTGTGACTAGTTAGACCTCATGGGGTCCTCAAGCGAGCTCACGCTAACGCTCTACATTAGTGTGAGTCTATCAGGTCAGATTACCACCTGAGAGGACTCCAGCACGCTAAGCACCATATAAGACAAGCTCTTTAAGAACCACGGCTGAGTGGACCAGCGTGGGACCGCCCGATGGTCTCTAAGGGGGGTGGGAGTGCGCGTGTGTGTGTGTACATCAGTGATCTGGGGTTGAGTTGCTATCATTGAACTGTTGAGATAATCAATCCTGAGTGGAAGTCCACGAGCTGGAGTGGAGAGATGGTTGTGTTGGCGGTCATGATTGCTTGGACAGAAGAAACTCATGGCTGCAGAGTTAGCAGCAAAACAAACAAGTCAACAGCAGATGTTTGTGTAGGATGACTCATGAAACCTGAGCTTATGTCATGTTAAGCTAGCAGGGTCGGCAAAGCTTGTTTCGAGGTTCAACTTCAACAACACATTTTTCCAATTATTTTCCATCAAAAAAAACCCCCCAATCATAATTGCATTGGTGTTCTGGTCATGGACCATGGAGTTATTACTGAAGCGAACAAGATTGTGGTTCAACGATATAACCAAAACAAACTGGATTTGTACTGCTTTGATGCAGACCACCAGAACCCAGAGATCTTTTCAGGAAATCCTAGAAAAACGAAATACTGCATATCGGAAAAACATTGAAAGCCGTAGATTGCGTAGAAATATGTTTTGTCCATTTGCTCCAAACGGACCTTGTCGTCGTCCTCTGCGTGGTGCCGTGTGTTTGTCAGTCTGCCAGGAGACCGTATGG
>PIJE02000493.1:103915-108822 GCA_002895965.2 Coryphaenoides rupestris
CGTAGTTTGCCCAGGTCTGCCCTACACCGTCTCACTCTAAGGCAGTGGTTCTCAAACTTTTTCTGTCATGCCCCACTTAGAGGATCCGATTCCGGGGGGAGGACAAATTTTCCACCGCCCCATACCTGTCTTGGGGCAACTCTGCTTTATTATGAGAAAGTTCCGTTCATTTTAGATAGTTGACGGAGGGGGGGGGGGGGGGGGGGGGGGGGGGATGACAACTTTACGTTCATTTTAGATTGTTAAAGGGGGGGAGGAGTGTTTCGATCGGTACATTTTGGTTTTATGTCCGTGTGCTTTGTACTTTTGTAATATGTGAAGTTCTCAATACAATTCTTGAAATAAAAGAATTATGAATTTCCCCCTGCGCCCCACCTGTAATACCACTGCGCCCCACAGTTTGAGAAATACTGAGCTAATCCTTCATGTTCATAAGACAAAGGTTACAGGGGAGGGAAGGGAAATTAAAGGGGAAGCTCGTCTTTAAGAGATAACCGACAGAGGCCCCGGACGAAGCCTCGGTCTACTCGGCTCGGGGGGGAGGGAGTGTTCGCGGGTATAAATAAAATTCTCTCCGATGGTGAATGAGGCCCATAATATGCATATGCTTATCCGATAGCTTTCCGGAATCTTTTGTTCACTGCATACCATCAACGAGATATCCTAGGGATGTCGGACTTTAGCAGACTTTCCTCCTAAAGCCATAAATACCGATGGTCAAATATGGAAAAATAAAAGTAAGATCCAACTGTCCGAAATGTTGCTAGTTGGGGATCCCGGTGACTCTTCTCCCGCGGTCTCTGCTTCCTTCGCCGAGTGCACAAAATAACTCCTTTAATCTAATTCGATAATAGTATAAAAATAAAACTGGGAAACTTCACAGTCCTGTCTGACTGCGGGTGCACCTTCCCCTCAATGGACCGTCGAAAACAACCCTAAAACTAAACTGGAAAAATAGACTAAGTGTTCACTCGCCGTAAACGACTAAGTCCTATCTTGCCGAGTCCTGAAAATAATAAAAAAATGTCCGGAGATTTCTTGGGAGCTTCTTCTTCCACCTGTGGGTGTCCTTCTCTAGTCCGGGGAAGATGCACAAAACATTCACCTCTCCTACCCTTATTCTAAAGTAAAATAATACACTTGTCCAGACGTAATGACAACCTCCAAGCGTGGAAGCTATTATCTCACTGAAGCTGTGGGTCGGAAAAATAGTTTGAGAACCACTGCCACAGAGTGCAGTAACCCCTGAGCCAGGCCCATTCACCATAATAATACATGTTGCAAAGGAGCTAATCCAGTGGTTCTCAAACTATTTCTGTCACGCCCCACTTAGGAGGGGAGGACAATTTCACGCCCCACCTGTCTTGGGGCAACTCTGCTTTATTATGAGAAAGTTCCGTTCATTTTAGATAGTTGACGGAGGGGGGGGGGGTAAAGACAACTTTACGTTCATTTTAGATTGTTAAAGGGGGGGAGGAGTGTTTCGATCGATACATTTTGGTTTTATGTCCGTGTGCTTTGTACTTTTGTAATATGTGAAGTTCTCAATACAATTCTTGAAATAAAAGAATTATGAATTTCCCCCTGCGCCCCACCTGTAATACCACTGCGCCCCACAGTTTGAGAAATACTGAGCTAAGGCATTCAGGGCATGTTATGAGGAATGGTTACAGGGAGGGAAGGGGAAGATAAAGGTGGAAGCTCGTCTTTAAGAGATAACCGACAGAGGCCCCGGACGAAGCCTCGGTCTACTCGGCTCCGGGGGGGAGGGAGTGTTCGCGGGTATAAATAAAATACTCTCCGATGGTGAATTAGTCCCATAATATGCATATGCTTATCCGATAACTTTCCGGAATCTTTTGTTCACTGCATACCATCAACGAGATATCCTAGGGATCGGACTTCAGCAGATTTTACTCCTAAAGCGTGGAGATAAGATCCAAATAGGAAAAAATAAAAGTAAGATCCAACTGTCCGAAATGTTGCTAGTTGGGGATCCCGGTGACTCTTCTCCCACGGTCTCTGCTTCCTTCGCTGAGTGCAGAAAATAACTCCTTTAATCTAATTCTGATAATAGTATAAAAATAAAACTGGGAAACTTCACAGTCCGGTCTGCGGGTGCACCTTCCCCTCAATGAACTGTCGAAAACAACCCTAAAACTAAACTGGAAAAATAGACTAAGTGTTCACTCGCCGTAAACGACTAAGTCCTATCTTGCCGAGTCCTGAAAATAATAAAAAAATGTCCAGAGATTTCTTGGGAGCTTCTTCTTCCACCTGTGGGTGTCCTTCTTCAGTCCAGGGTAGGTGCGCAATATATTCACCTCTGTTGCCTCTTTTTATAGTCTCCCACCCTTACTCTTTTTTCTCAGAATCTCCCACGCTTCAGAATCTCCCACGCTTCAGAATTTCCCACGCTTTACAATTTTTTCTATAGCCACCTGCTGGCGCATGCGCGTGCCGGAGTTGCCTGGCCGTGTCCTCAGATGGCCTAGCCTTTGGCCGAGTTACCATGGCACATGCGCACCAACCCTAGTGCCTCCATCTGGTGGTTTTATCTCATGGGTTTTCGGACGCCGGTGAATCAACCCTACTTGACACCCCCTTCTTGATATCGACGTAGTCCGAAAAAATCCCTTTAAGGAACTTTTATGGTGTAGAAGGGGTGTCTGGTAGGTTTGTAGTGCTGCGCCGGGTCGTGGATTGAGAGCGCCGGGTCACGTTGGGGAGTGGATTGAGAGCGCCGGGTCATGTTGGGGCGGGTGGCCATCCATGTAGAATGATCAACTCTCCAGTCGACGCCTCTGGATCTTCTGTTGCCCTGACGGGAGACCGACAAATCCCATCCACAGCAGGCACGGCCTTGATGATTATGTGGGCCCTGGCAGGTGGTGTTACATGCCTCCCCGCAGCCACAGCAGCGCCATAAAACGGCCCTGGTGTCCCCGTACATGGAGCTTTCTTCCGGGGGACACGTCAGGACATCCGAATTCGGAGATTCTCCCACTTCCGGCTATGGTAGGTCAGACTGCTCCTCAGTCGATGAAGTTGGCTGGAAGTGGCGTTCCATCCCCCGCTAGCCAGCGAGGGACCAGAGATAGGATCCGGTGGTGGAGATGCCGGTGATGGGGGCCTGGTAGGAGTGGCCGGGCCAATCGGTGCCAAGGGTGCCCCCAGTCCGACCTCTGGTAGTATATTCCTCATCGAGTTTCCCGAAGCGATGGGACGAAGGTTGTGGCTTATTTGCTCAAGCCATTCCATGATTTCTTCTAAGGTGAGGGGTGGGTGGGCCATCAACAGACATGGCTTGTCGGCAAAGTGTCTTCAGAATAAATTTACGGTAGCAAGTTTCAGGGGTGCGTATTGGCGTATAGCGAAGTGCATTAGGGACCGACACTCACAGGACTGACAATGGGGTTGGAGTCATTGTCCTAAGTATCGGGGATGGAAGCCTAAGCAGCTCTTCCCAAGGACCCATACAACAGTATATGAGCCAAAGGGAAAATGTAAAAAACCATTGTATAGACTCGGCTTTGCTTACATCCATCGACCAAGTTGCAACGTGTGCAGCTACAATAGAATCCATGCTACTTGTGTTATCCATTTATGGAAAATGAAGACAAACGCTACAAACATTTATATTGATAAAGATAGTAAAGAAGAAGTAAAGGATTTTTTTTCTTTTTTTAAAAGAGTTTACTCGAAAGTAAGTAATGTCTAAGGAAAATTTTAAAAAGAGTGTCCTCAAAAGCAAAGGTTGCTTCTGACTTGAGCGTCCTTGCCCGAGGCTTTTTATCCTTCTTTGTTACTCCGCCCCTCGATAGGGGCTGGTGCTAATGGGACACTTCTCCGCCCATTGGTTCAGAATTGCTCCTCCTCTAGCTGGGGGAAGGGTACGTTTCGTTCATGTCATTCACATTGTCTAAGTCATGCATCAAATCGTTGTCTTGCAGTAGTCGTTTCAACCGGTGTCCCGATCTAAAGTTCTTTGTCAGCTTGTGGCCGAGTGACCCGTCCTTTCAATAGTTCAGCATGTAAGGGTGACATGTGTCTAAGGGTGGGATCTAATCCTCTCTATGCCCATGCCCACAGGGCCATGTGATATCTGTCCGGGGCAGTCCTGACGTAGGGGAAGGGCCAAACAATGTCGGATCTGTATTCTGGGTCTTCGAGACATTTAAGTGTTTCGCGGACCAAAGTAGGGTATTTTCGTCGCACCCGGAGCTGTCCGATTGAGCTCGTATCCGACGGTAGTTGATGACTGTTGCTTTCCACTCTGGTCCGGTCCCTTTGGCTAGGACCATTGAGGCCCGTAACACACTGTTCAGATAGTCTCTGTCATCCTGGGTTCCCTCAAGCCATAGTTCTGTAGTTTTGACTCACATTGTTCCCCACTTATCGTGTAGTGGTTTCGGATCCAGTTGGGGTCTAGGGTGATCTTCTGGGATGCTGGGTGGACACTTATATTGTAATTTGAATTGGCAGTCTTCCAGTGGTCCAGTTTCTTAGTAAGATGGCGCCGTACGTGATGGCTGCCGTGTTGCGAGCTCTCGTAAGCCGACGAGGTTTTTTGTTATTTATTCTTTTAATTGCGACTATCTTTGCACAAGAAGTTAGCAGCAAGTTCACTTACGACAGTTGTACACTTCTGGAGATTAGAACGACAGTCGCTCGCCGCCTACCGGAGTTTTTCAAGTCTTTCGACTCGGACGTCCCACCTGGAGTCGCGGCTGGATTATCTCCGTCCATCTTAGGCGCGATCAGCCGCAGGCGTCGCCGACGGAGAGGGAAGCGAGCCGGCGTGCTGGTCAGGCTGAGACGTCGTGCCAATCGTCCTCCACTACCCACCATTCTGCTGGCTAATGTACAGTCTCTGGACAATAAGTTATGCGAGAACTACAGGCTCG
>PIJE02000493.1:110813-135527 GCA_002895965.2 Coryphaenoides rupestris
TGTTACTGCTGGTGCTGGTGCTAGTACTGGTGTTAGTGCTAGTCCTGGTGCCAACCGCTGGTGCTAGTGTTATGTCGACAGTCTGGGAAGGTATTCTGTGACATTCTGTGAATGTCAGCATATAACAATGTATATTTTAGTACATTGATTTATATGTGTATTGCTCACCTGGATATTTTTGCTGTATATTCCATTTCATTTTATATTTCATTTACTTATTTTACATAGAAATTCTATTTATAGTTCTATTTCTATTTTGTAGTTCTATTCTATTTTGTATTCCTTTATAATTACTTTCGGCTGTCGGGCGTTTTGCACAAAAAGTTTTTCACTCACTGCTTATACTCACGTGTAAATTGTGAAGTGACAATAAAATACTTGAACTTGAACTTTAACTTCTTTAACTCGTATGGCCATGGTGTAGTTGTCAATTATCGTTTTCCTGGGGTTCTTCATCCGCAGATAGAGAAGGCGTCTCATTTAAGGGTTGGTGGTCCAGATGGACATTTCCCCACATATGATTTCCACGTAGCCGGGTTGTGCCGGATCAGCGTAATTCGGTCCCCACCTTATTTGTATCTCGACGCCATTGCAGGTCTGCTTCACTGCGTTGAATATCCAGGGCGAGTCTTCGGGGATCTGGGGGACGGGTTGATGGTGCCAGTTCTTCGGTACTCCAAGGAGCCTTCTTTGGCTCAGTTGGTTGGGTACACAGTATAGTCGTTATTGGGGTCAAGGATCCTCAGTCAGCTAAGTTTAGGGATCGCTCGAGGTGCCAATTGGTACAGAAATAACCCCCCAATCCGCAGGCACTTGCCATATAGTCCCAGTCTCGTATTATCGTGTTCAGGGGGATATTTCCATTTGGTAGTACTATCATATGCTCCCCATTTCCATTCCGTCTGGTCATTTGTTTAGGCATTGGTCGTCGTCGTCTTTCCTGTGATCTGGTTACTGAGTTTTCTTCTGGCGGTTCGTTATTTGCCTCCACCACGTCTGCCATCTCTGTAGCCTGGAGGGAGGTTTTGGCTTTGGGAGTCCTGTTGGTAGCTTTATGGTCCCGGGTAAGTGTTCGAGGACTTATACCGAGGCCCCGATGGAGTAGATGCCTTGGAGGTGCACCACAACCATATGAACAGTGAGCTCCACTAAGGTGCGTTGTTGTTCATCTAAGGGCGTGGCTGCCCTACTGGCTATTGAGTCCAATCTCTGCAAAACTCCTCCCCGTCTCCAGTCCTCTGAGGTGACCATGAACCTCTTCGTCTTTGCTTGGGACTGTGCTACCGGCCTCCCCCAGGCGTCGAGGGTTGTAGCGATGTACAGCAGGTGGCTTGGTGCTGAGTCCTGTCTCCTTGGGTATTGGTGGGAGGGTTGATCGGGATGCCAGGGTCTTGGATTACCTCCTGAATCAGAATGCTCCAGGAGGTTAGTTCCTATGGCCCAATCCAACCTCCTTGGGTGGCTATTTCCTTCTGATGGTCCGGGAGTAGGCTCAGCCCTGAGACATAATCCAGTGACGTGGGGTCTCGGTATACTCGGAATGCCATCATGCGGTGGGTGGACCCTAACGGAGGGTTTTGCTCCGCTGCATACGCAGAGTCCTTTGGCCAACAACGGTTGATTGTTGTCTCCAGGCTGGTAGTTTGCTGATATGGAGATTGTATCATACTGCGATGCCACATGGATCTCCAATCATCTAATTGATTTTGCTGGGGTGCAGAGGGCCTGGTAAGGGTCGCCTGTACAGTGGGTACGTCCTAGTGGTCTTCGTCTAGTCAGGGTCGTGTCAAACGTAAGTTGGGAATGGCGTAATATACTTCGTGTGGTCGGGTCCGGTCGGGGCTTTGGGGCAATGGCCATGTCATTGTCATCTATCAGGGTGCGTTTCACCGGTGCGAGGCCTCGTCGCTGATCCGGGGTCATTTCTTCAAGAGGATCATAAAACCTCCGTACTTGCCATCCTGATGCAGCTCTCTGGTAGCGTAGTGTCCCCCTCTTTATTTTGGCTGAACACTCTTGGCAGGATATAACATCTTCTCCATTCCACTGGCATGCACATTTACTACTACCAGTAGCTGGGTTCTCCAGGGTCCATTGTGTGTCGACATGGACCCTCGGCAGTCTTCTTTGACGGCAGTCCCCGCAGAAAACCGCGTCCATTACTTTTACGGGTGTTCGGTCCATACGTTCCATTTCTTCATTTTTTGGTTTGAAATGTTTTGGCCTCTGGCTCCCTGGTCCCCTGTACTGGACCGTAAGGGGCATGGTTTTCAGACAGAGAGCGCAGTCGCTCTCCACTCTCCTCCATGTGAATGGCTCCATGTTGCTTGCTAGAAAACCATCTTTTGCATATTCCAATATTTGCATATTACAATATTTGCATATTGTAAAAGTGCTCTTCCTGCATAGAGCTGTTGTATGCCCCTTCGAAGGATAACCGCCCCGTATACCTTGACTAGTCGGATGTAGGGCGGTAGATTCGTATTGCTAGCCGTTCTGGTTCCTGGTCTGCATTAGTCTTGAATTGGTTTCAGCTGACTCACTCCTTGTACCCCTTTTTTCTTTAGTAAAACTGTATTACTATCTATCAATTCTTTCACGATATGGTGACGCTGTCCAATCTCTGTCCTCTTCGTCTGGCGTTGTATTGTCCACATATGGCACAATCTTTCAAAATCCGGCGAACGTTCTTCTCGGTGATACAGAGTCGCTGTTTTTCCAATTCCTTCTGCGTAGGCTTAGTTCCCGCATGGTCCCTCATGGACAGCCTGGACTACCCTACTCAGGGACTTCTCCAGGACTACCCTTCCTAGGAGTGTCTTGTCCCCTTACTCGATACTGACAACCACTATTTTTCTTAGTGGGACATAGTGATCCACTCCATTGTTTCCATGCCAGTGCTCCCCCTCCCTGGTGTGGGCTTTCTGATGAACCACGCACAGGTCTATGGTTTGTCGTAGCTCAGCTATATTTGTCCATAGATCTTGATGAGTTATTTGTTTTTTCACGGCCACCACGGTGTCGTTATAGCATATCAAACTCACAACCTTCCATGGTTTATCAAACTAAACTTGACAGAAGCCCAATATGATGCAGCATTTGGAGTATAGTTGAGTGCATGTATTTAAATCGTTTCTCTATGTCCTAAAATTTTTGGCCAGGGTTTTAGATTCTGTCTTTTGTTTTTTATACTGTCATCCCAGATCTTGCATCCATTGCTAACGAATATTATTCTGCATATGATTTTCCTCTGCCCATCTGGGCAGGTCGAGGTCATCTGCCCTGGGCCTGTTGGTGCATCGTGTCTTTTCCTTATCTTGGGGCCTGAGCGGGAGGCTCCCGGCTCTTCCCCATTTGTTTGGGTTTGCTCCGCCTGTGTGCCAGTCTCTCCCGAGAGGGGATTACTTTGGCTGGTTTCCAGGGGGGTTCCTATGGCGCCTGCATGTCATCTGCCATATCGAGTCGTTCTTTCCTCTGGGCTGCTCGTCGCGCGTTGAGTATGGGGAGAGGAGGAGAACTGGTTTGGTTATGCTAACCCGATAGTCTGTTGCAATCTCCAACTATCAGGCACCTATTCCTTATTCTTCGTCTGTCCTTTTTCTCACTCGACGTTAGAATACCCGGTCCGTCTCTCTACGGAACCGACGGAGATGTCTGCTACAGCCCACAGACTTCCTCGGGGACACTCGGGTAGCCTTCTTGGCTACTGCACATTCCCACGGGTCGTACCACTGTCCAGATGTGCACTTCTCTTGGGCCAAGGTCTAAAACGTCTGCTTCTATTCAGCACGCTCTCCTCCGGTCTTCCAAGTTCAGTCCTCACACTGGGGGTTCGGTCATAGAGTACCACGATTCCTTCGTCGTGCCCCACGTTGGGCGCCAAGTGTTAGATCCGTCGGTTAGCCTCCTCTAACGGAGGTGATGTGAAACCTGTTGTCCAGTAACGGTTGTTAACAGGTCGTTGGGGAGACATGCCTAGCCCCTAACTGCCTTATGTCCAAACGTCTACCCCGCTTACTTTGGTGCCAAGACCCAAGGCGTAACCGTGATTCGAGCCACAACTCCCAAACGCGTTCGTTGTGGCAGCTCTCCCCTGGGATCCGTGCGCTTGGTGATTCGCTAGGAAATATTTAAAGGCTTGGATATGACTAGCCTTCGGGATACGTTGTATTTACTAAAGTGACCTCTTAGAACCAGGTGTTAACCCCAAAACACTATTGAATCTTCTTCTCCTTCGGCAATGATCGAATGTCCACAGGAATCTATTCATCAATTACTTAGTTACTTATTAATAGTTTTTATTGCAGGAATTTTGCAGGGGGTCCAGTGAAATGCGTAGCAAAGAGTTAACAAGACATGTTATAATAATGGTAAATGATGTATGATAAATGTGATAGTTCAAAGCAACACCATACACCGTCTCACTCTAAGGCATTCAGGGCATGTTATGAGGAATTGTTAAGGGGAGGGAAGGGGAAGATAAAGAATTTAAAACATTCCTTTTTATCAGGTGGAAGCTCTTTAAGGGGGCTTTTCCACCAAGGCGTTTTCAGGGCCGGTTCGGAGCCAGAGCCTAAAACGAACCAGTTCTTCCTGTTTCCACAGACAAAGAACTGGCTCCCGGCCAGAAAAACTGGTTCGTTCTTGACTCCAACTCTTTGGGGGGCCAGAGTTGAACCAACTAAGAACCGACTACGTCAGTGGCTGGGGGCAGGCTGGGGGCGGGATTAGCAAGTCCGCCAAAAACTTTCTGAGCTCCATTTCACAACAAACCCCGACAATGGAAGTGACTACTCCGATACAACCGCACCGATACCACTTTGGCAACGCAACGTTAACCTTGTAATATTCTTAGCCAAGGAATATTTAAATAAAGAGATGCAACCGAGTTGGCGTTTATGGATGTTTAATAGAAACTGCGCATGGTACCGAGCATGGGCGTAGAATTTAGTGGGGACGCTGGGGACATGTCCCCACCAATTGACGGAGCACCCCCCCCATCAGAACCGCAAATTAACAGCGCACCCCCCCCCCCCATCAGAACGGCGAATTAACAGCGCACCCCCCCCCATCAGAACCGCAAATTAACAGCGCACCCCCCCCCCCCATCAGAACCGCGAATTAACGGAGCAGCATTGTTTTTCTAAATAAACATTTTGTTAACATGTCTGCTTCAGTATACTTAAAGAACAGAGAAACAAATAAGATTCAGTTTTTATTTGAGTTATGACAGAACAGGTAGTAACAAAATATACAATTACAAAAACAAGATCACTCGTATCACGATGTAGTCCGCCATTGTTCTTGTTGTGCTCGCGTTGCTGGGAAGGCGGAGACTTATACAGACGTACAGTGACGTAATGACGTGGGGGCGGGTTGGCTCTCGAGGCTCTCTAGCCGGTGGAAAAGCAAACCGGTTCTTAAGTTGAACCAGCTCCGAACTGGCACTAGCACCAGCCCAGAACCAGCTCTCGGTTCACTTTGGTGGAAAAGCCCCCTAAGAGATAACCGACAGAGGCCCCGGACGAAGCCTCAGTCTACTTGGCTCGGGGGGGAGGGAGTGTTCGCGGGTATGAATAAAATTCTCGGAATCTTTTGTTCACTGGATACCATCAACGAGATATCCTAGGGATGTCGGACTTTAGTAGCGTGGAGATAAGATCCAACTGTCCGAAATTGATGGGAAAAAATATAAGTAAGATCCAACTGTCTGAAATTAATGGGAAAAAATAAAAATAAAGTTAAGATCCAACTGTCCGAAATTGATGGGAAAAAATAAAAGTAAGATCCAACTGTTTGAAATGTTGCTAGTTGGGGATCCCGGTGACTCTTCTCCCGCGGTCTCTGCTTCCTTCGCCGAGTGCACAAAAGAACTTCTTTAATCTAATTCGATAACAGTAGAAAAATAAAACTGGGAAACTCCACAGTCCTGTCTGCGGGTGCACCTTCCCCTCAATGGACTGGCCGTGTCCTCAGATGGCCTAGCCTTTGGCCGAGTTACCATGGCGCATGCGCACCAACCTCTGAACCTAGTGCCTCCATATGGTGGTTTTATCTCATGGGTTTTCAGACACCGGTGAATCAACCCGACTTGACAACACACACACACACACTACACTCTCTCTCTCTCTCTCTTTCTCTGTTTGACACACACACACACACACACACACACACACACACACACACACACACACACACACACACACACACACACACACACACACACACACACACACACACACACACACTACACTCTCTCTCTCTCTGTTGCTCTGTTTGACACACACACACACACACCAACACAGACACACACACACACACACGCACACACACCAACACACACACACACACACACACACACACACCAACACAGACATCACTTTCGTGGTTTAAATGTGCATTGGGTGTGTGTATATAAACGTAGTCTCTTTATCGATACATTACACACCCTATCTGCTATCTGCCTGTCAAATGTCTAGTTTCCCACAATGCAGCTGGACAGCGACATGGAGGCAGAGCTGGAGCAGGTGGTGGATGTGAGCAGCTTCCTGATTGGTCAGCGCTATAGCGTGGAGCTCACGGACCCCCGCAGCCTCCGGCACCGCACCCTCAAGACCCGATTCACCCAGAAGGTTGGTCTCTCTCTCTGTCTCTCTCTCTCTGTCTCTCTCTTGGGAAGTAAGCATTCCATTGTACTTGTTACATATGGCAATAAAGAAATCTCTATCTATCTCTCTCGCTCTCCCTCTCGCTCTCCCTCCCTCTCTCCATCTCTCTTTATGTCTCTATCCCCCCCCCCCCCCCTCCTTTACGGTCTGTGACAGATGCATTGTTAGCGTTAGTGGCCGCGGCTCCCAAACAGCAGCAGTCGTTAGCGGCGGACGGCGCTTCAAAAGTCAAAAGAAGCACGGAGCTTGCGCGTCACATTTGGCATCGCTGCCGTAGCAAAAGTACCCATGACCCCCCCATGCTTTATGATCTGTCTAAGAAACTGACAACCCTCCCCCCACACTCCCATGTACACACACACACACACACACACGTACATATACATCATATATATATAAATATACAGTATATATAGCGGTAGGCTACTTTGGAGAAAAGTCTGCAGTGATTGGAAAATCCCTGTTGTATTTATGGCTTTTAGACATGGGTTTGGCAGGTCGTGTGGACCCCTGACTGGAGGAGGGGGAGGAGGGGTAGGGGGGAGGCATGCGGACATGCTCAACTGAAAAGAAGAGAATACTTTGTGTGTGTGTGTGTGTGCACACTGTATGAACATCTGTATCTGAAGGAGCATATATAAAACATCCTCCCTAATCTCTGACCTGAATTTAATTACATACACACACGTACACACACACACACACGCGTACACACGTACACACACACATGTACACACGCACGTACTGTGGCAACCCGCTTCCACTCTGAAGGCCCGACGCATAGGAAACACTACTACACAGTCTGATAAGGCTCCGTTGCGGGCCGTTTATTCCACACACAAGCAGACAGATGATCACGTCAGTACGTCACAATCGGCATGATAGGAGTCCTCTCCTAGCCGGACGCCTCCTCCCGATCTCTGTGTCGCCGCGCTCCCGTGTGTGGCGGCGTCTCCTGCCTCTGCGGCGTCTGGGCGCGCTCCTCGTCGCGATCTCCGATATCCGAACTCCTGTCGGCGCGCCCTCCGAACTCCCGACTGGGACGAACCCCCCGGCTTTATACCGTGTCCCTCCCGCTTGTCTGATCGGCCGCAGCTGTCACCACTTGGCCTCCTAATTAGCCGATAGGTGACAGCTGCGATCCCTGGGACTCGGGAGGGAGGGGGCCGGAAAGTCCCGTATTGCCACAGTACATACACACGTACACACACGCACACACACACGTACACACACATGCACACACACACACACACACGTACACACATACATGCACACACACACACACACACATTCAGACGCACATACAGATAACATGCCTTGGCTATACATTATGACAACATGTTACTTTATCGCACTGTGGAAACTAAATAAATAAAAGTCCTCGCAGATAGGAGGTCTGAGATGAACACTGGGTCAGTGTGTCACAGGCACAACAGCACACTCCTCATCTCCTCCCACCTCCTCCTCCCACCTCCTCCTCCCTCCTCCCTCCTCCTCCTCCTCCCTGCTCCTCCCCTGGGGGTGAGTCACCTCTGGGCTCTGTTCAAGCTACGCTAGCCCTGCCTGACCCCAGGGCTATGGGGTCTCTTCTCACTACGTGTTGATTCTTCATAGTGATTCCTGTGGTGCTCCTGAGGGTTCTGGGGGTCCTGAGGGTCCTGAGGGTTCTGAGGGTCCTGAGGGTTCTGAGGGTTCTGAGGTTTCTGAGGGTTCTGAGGGTTCTGAGGGTTCTGAGGTTCTGAGGGTTCTGAGGGTTCTGTGGGTTCTGAGGGTCCTGAGGTTCCTGAGGGTTCTGGGGATCCTGAGGGTTCTGAGGTTTTTGAGGTCCTGAGGGTCTTCAGGGTTTTGGGGGTTCTGATGGTTCTGAGGGTTCTGAGGGTCCTGAGGGTCCTGAGGGTTCTGGGGGTCCTGAGGGTCCTGAGGGTTCTGAGGGTCCTGAGGGTTCTGATGATACTGAGGGTTCTGAGGGTTCTGAGGGTCTGAGGGTTCTGAGGGTTCTGAGGGTTCTGAGGGTTCTGAGGGTCCTGAGGGTTCTGAGGGTTCTGAGGGTCCTGAGGATTCTGAGGGTTCTGAGGGTTCTGAGGGTCCTGAGGGTTCTGAGGGTTCTGAGGGTTCTGAATGTTCTGAGGGTTCTGAGGGTTCTGAGGGTTCTGAGGGTTCTAAGGGTTCTGACGGTCCTGAGGGTTTTGAGGGTTCTGAGGGTTCTGATGGGAGCTGTGTTGTGGTTGCAGATGGAGGAGGCTCTGGAGCGGCTGCCGGGCTTCAGGAGCGTGTCGGTGCACAGCTTCAGGTCAGCGCTAATGACACTCTAGCGCGGAAAACCACCACTACGCTTGGCTGCACGGAAATTCTTAGAAATTAAAACATTTTTGTGTTTGTTTTGAGCTCCCTGCCACTGAATCAGCGCTGCGGTCGAGAGGTTTGTCCGGTTTTCAAAGGTCATTTTTGTCCGTTTTTTATGAGGCAATTTCTGACCTTTTATGAGGACATTTTCCTCCAGAACACAGACCCAGCGTGGTGTCCCCGTTAAGGCATTAGGAGCTCTAAGCCCAGAAGGTTCTGAGTGCGTGTTGAGCCACACTAAACTGTCTTGTTTTCTGTCTTGCAGGCCTCAAAAGGATCCTCAGGGGTAAGTGAAGTGAAGTGTGTGTGTGAGTATGTGTGAGTATGTGTGAGTATGTGTGAGTGTGTGAGAGAGAGAGAGACAGAGAGGGGGACAGGGAGAGGGAGCATGCGATAACATAGCGTGTGTCAACTGTGTAGTGGGAGGCCGGGAGGAGCCACCGGCATCGCTGTCCTCCACTGTCCTCCATGTTGGCCCACCAGCAGCTAATCTCACAGGGGTTTCATATTAATCCTTCCCCTCATTTTGTCCTCGGACACATTTTGACACATGGCCGTGATGTTGCACACGTACAGACATCTGGACGTGATTAAGCTTCAGGTAGCAAGTGTTAGAGCTCTCCCAACAACGTAGGGATTAGAGGTGTGTGTGTGAGTGTGTTGAGTGTGTGTGTGTGTGTGTGTGTGTGTCAAGCCTTGCTGTTACTAAATGGCAGTGATTATCGGAGAGCCCCCACAGAGAGCCCTTCCCAGCCAGATCCAGGCAGGCTCGGTCAGCGCGGAGGCTCGCAGTCGTCGAATGATGGCTGAAAAATTGATTTTTCTCCAATGCTCGGAGCTCCTATGTTTATTATTATGATATTGATCACATTGCGGACTGGAATGTTTTGGACTATGATGGCGCGTTGCTCTCCAGCCAGCAGTAAAACAATGAAGCTATTAGTCATTCGCAGCGCTACAAGCAACTGGTCTCACAGGTTGGACACCTGAAACCTGCATTTTGTCACTTCTTCACTCTTTCAGCAGCCAATACTTTTTTGGTTCAGAATTGGGTTTTCTTTCACTGCTTGCCTCCCCAGAACAAAGTGATTTAGGGAGTGTGGTGGTGGTGTTGTGGTGGGGGGGGGGGGGGCATTGATTGAGAAACTTGTGGATGGCGTTTGGTTCTCTGGAGACTTGCTGCGGTGAAACATTCCACGCCGGTTTAATTCACAGTCTACACTCCACACTCTAAGAAGTCCTTGGTTGAGGTTCTGGTTTCCAGGCAGGAATCCTATTTGCTATACATCGATTTTGTAATTGATTCGTAACCAGGAGTGCATCGACAATGTAAGCAAACTATACGTAGGTTGACTACTAACCCAGTAAAACAACGCTACAGCTGTCTTCTGTTAGCTCACTACTACCAAGATGGTTGAGCGCCTTCTGGGAGCCAAGCTAGCCACAAAAATGAGTCCGCTGGCCAAGGAGCTACATCGGCTAACCCTGCCGCAGTAGCTGTGGCCGCGGGCATCCGGCACGGAGCAAGTGAACGCGATGTGGAAAAACAGCTCTTCACACTCTGTCATCTTTCCCTGTGCAAATAAACGAATGTTTCACTAAAATAAATCCCCTCAATTGGAAACTAATGGATTGGAAACGCTTTGATCGGATTGTTATTGTATTCGGTACATTTTTAATGCGCGTACGTGTGTGTGTGTGTGTGTGTGTGTGTGTGTGTGTGTGTGTGTGTGTGTGTGTGTGTGTGTGTGTGCGTGTGCATGTGAGCGGTGTGGGCGCGAGCAACGTACAGCTGGACTACCTGACCCTGCAGGCCAACCGGGTGGAGAACTCCTACCACCAGGACATGGAGGAGATGCCCACACTGGTCCCCACCTTCAGCCAAGTCAGAACCCATGGAGGCAAAACCCACCACAAGACAGACGTGGAGAGTGGTGAGACACACACTAGTTTCTAATAATGATCATTATAAGAACTTACAGTCAGCCTAGACGGGTAGTTGCCTAGACGGGTAGTTGCCAAAGAGTGCTGAACGGCTGCTGATAAAGTTGTGTCTTGAGTTTTGAGTTGAGGTTTATTCCCTGATCGGTAAGAATTTGATCAGGAATTCCCACTCTAGTGAACAGAACAGCAAGAGCATTGATGTGCTTTATGCTTCTGAGTGGGAACTGGGAAGACATCAGGGAATCTGGTTGCATAATCACAGATTAAAAGAATACACTCAATCTGTCAATTTGTATTCAACGTTGATGTGGAGGAAACATCTACAGGTTATTGAGGTTTGCAATGAGGGGGCACTGATACACACTAGACATATCAGTCAAAGACGTGGACACTTTTTAAAGAATAAATCCTACAAATATCAGTAATAGGAGCTACATATATATTCGGAGCGGCACTGACATCTGCATCAATAAATGGTTGTCCAGCTTTCAGCCAGAATGTGTGTTTTAACCTGCAAAACTTGCATCTAATTGAGGTTTCTACTGAACTTCTAACCTTGAGTGATTTGAATAACGTTTGCTTTCTTTCTTATTATTTCCTCTCATGCATCGATTTGTTCTTATTCTTTTCTCCATCATATCGCTCTCGTTGCATATCATATTCCTCTGTCTCTGTAACACACACACACACACACACACACACACACACACACACACACACACACACACACACACACACACACACACACACACACACTGTGATCGCTACATTAGCTCTAATTAGCCAGACGGTTAGCTCGCTCACACTAGCCAGGGACGTTTTCCAGTGGAGGAGGAGGCAACAGTCATAATGACTCTACCATTTCTCCCCCTCCCTCTGCAGGACTTGCACACCACTGGCTGTGAGTTCTAGTAAATAGGGCCATTAGTTTAGCGGATTAGCAAGCCACCGGGGAGACAAATGCCATCTGAAGCCTACATTAGCTATGGTTCTGAATGATGGGAGGTCTAAACAAGCTCATTTCTCCGCTTGGGGACTCTCAGCAGGCATGTCTTGGCTCCGGCCCTCAGCTTTGATGGTAATGCAGTAATAGCTTTGGCCCCCGATGATGGCCGATGTTGGGGCCAGCTCTGAGAGCTGATTGGCTGAGTTCGTCCGAGGTAAATGCGCAGTCAGCATGACGACTGTCAGCACTGAGGAGAGAGGTAGAGCGGCCTGGCGCTCTACTGAAGTCTTTATGCTGCTGCTCTCTGTTGTGGTCTCATATTCTGATCATGGTTTGACTTCAACTGTTGCTTCTCCAGAGCCTGGATCTCCACAATCACCAGAGACCCCAGACCCCCCGGAGAGCCCAGACACCCCAGAGACCCCTGAGGCCGCAGAGTCTGAGACCCTGGATGAACATCCAGTAAGTCAAAGATTATCTCCATGACAACAACATATACTTACACTCTATTATTACACCAATCTAAAGAAGGGGTCTCTCTCTTTGAGTTCCTTACAAATGTTTGTCTTCCAATTGGTCATCATCATATTATATTTACATTTACATTTAGTGTATTTGGCAGACACAACAATATATCGCTAATGGTATGGTAAGATTTGAATAGAACAAGTTTCAAGCACTCATAATTGCTAGGTTATCCCCTTGCTGGTTAACAGCAAGAACGCTAGGATAAGATGTATATACATGTGGAATGTTAAATGGATAGGGTCTGACTGGCAGTTATGCTGTTTATCAGGAATAAAGTCAAAAGTAAACACACATCAACATACGTCATAACATTCGTCTATAGGCCCCAGGGTTGATATAACATATGTTGTTTTACTCCATGACGTTTTGGGTGATTATCGAACTGAAAAAACAAACGTGTGGTATCAGGTCATGTTACATGTAAACTGCCTACACATATGTTATAGTTTTGGGAAAATATCTGTCCAATTGTTTATCCCTCAAACAAAATAGGAGTTATGATTTATGTACCTGTTTGACGTTGAAACCGAGTGGTCGATGTCTAGTTTAGCCCAACAGAGGATTTAGTTTTACATTGTATAATACTTGTTTTACACATTAAAGGGAATGCTGGGAGGTGGGTTGAGAGATTCAAGATTCATTGCCGATGCTCAGCGTAATGTGCAAAAGAATGCTTAAGACAACTCAGAATCAGAACATCTAGAATATTTACAATATTTACAGTAAAAAAAAGCCAGCAGGGATGAGAAATATGAAAAATAAAAAGGGTAATGTAACAGGCAGTATAAAAAATAAATATATATATAAATATGTAGAATGAGAAATGGGGTGAGTACAGACCATGTATATCTGCATGTATTTGTGTCATAAGTCATAAGCATGTGTCATATGTCATAAAGCTGGTCTCCATACCACTCTCCCGGCCCCATCAAGTCATTTTCCTCTGCACACACCAGAGCTTTCAATCCAACCGGATCATTCCCCATCTTTATTTGTTCTTTCTACAAGGGCTGAGTGTGCCCTTTGATACTAATCAGAGCTCCAGTTGTCTCTACTGAGCCTGCTGGGCATCGCTTTACTGCCCGGCTCCTGGTGGGTGTGATTTAATTTGGACTCATTACCAGAAAACAGGGGAAAGTTTGGGCAAACTGCCTTGTCAGTAATTTGATCACCAGGGTTGGCGAGCACCCCCGCTACTGTTGCCACAGAATGACTTCAGGCTGACTGCTGGTGGATGGAACGTTTACAGTTCAGCAGCTTCTATTATGCCTTCGCCTTTGGGTGGGCTGTGGGAATGGGCATGAATAGGCTGATTGATCCTGGGATCCTTGGACAACTCAACCTGTGTTTGTGGATGACACAGGTCCATACAGGGACAGCAGATGTCCCCATACTGGTGGAGAACTCTGCAGACAACAAGGAGGATTTCCTTGGCGAAGTCGAGGAGATGGACATCATTATTCTGGAGGAGAGTCGAACAGAGTCTCCCAATCTTGGCACCACCATTGCACCCACCGATGATAGTATGTTACACTTTTTCTCTCTCGTTGGTACTTTGTGTTTGTCTCTCTCTCACTCTGTAAATATGACCTTGCTTGTGTTGTTGTCTTCCAGGTATAGAGGAGGAAGGCTTGATACCTGGAGACTTTTCGTGGACTCCCATTCCAGAAAGTGCACTGCCAGAGGAGCCCCCCGCTGAAGCGCTTTCCCCAGGGCAACCAGAGGTGATCACTCTTCCTGAGCTGCCACTGGAAAGCGAAGGCTCTGGCTCAGACCCTGATGATCATCCATCTTCATCGGAAACATCCCCAACTACAGAGGAAGATCAGGACTCCTCTGAGACGACAGATGAGGAGGACAGGCTAATGGGCAGCCAAGCGGAGACTACAATCTCTGAAAACGTTCCTGTAGAACATGATGTCGTGACAGAAGTCAAGAAAGAGGAAGGACAAGAGTCCATTGCAAGGGAGGACAAAACAGAGGAAGTTCTCAATGTGGAGGACATTCAACAGGGGATTGAAATATCCACTGTTGTGACAGAGTCCATCGAAGAGGAAGACCTTCCCGTCTCAGTGGTGGTGGCTACACCTGTGAACACGGAGGAAGCTTTGGTCCCTGCTATGTCAGCAGGTCCAGTGCTGCTCCCAGACAACCATGAACCGTCTGCAGAGGTCACAGTGGAAGCCCCAGAGGTCTCCGAGGCTCCACCTGCTGTTGAAGAGGATCTTGCAGAACAACTGGCGGATCTCCCGGCCATCAACGTAATGCCGGCCCCTCCAGAGGAACCAGCCTATGGGGAGGTGAAAGAGGAGGTGGAGGGGCCTATGGTGGCGGGGAATGAAATCGGAGATGTAACAGTGCAGGAGAGTGAAGAAGTGCAGGACAAGGTCATACCTGAAGCCCCACCGGTGGAAGAAGAGGCATCAGAAGGCAGCTTCATATCAGCTGACCTCACAGTGGATGAGATCTTATTGGTCAATCAGGACATACCAGAAGCACCAGTCACCCATCCTCTCCACCCCATCCCACCGACCGCCCTGTCTCCTGAGAGGGAGTCGCCATTCACGCGTATCTCTGGCGCCGTACCAGCCGTGGATGAGCTGTCTGACGTGGATGTGTCCATCACCATGGAGGTAAGATGGTGAAGGAACATGCCGTTGGGAAAGCATGTTTGAGACTTTTCTCAGACGTTTTTCAACTTGGGGTAGCTTAGCAGCTGCTAAAATGACTAAAACCCAAGAACAGATGGATACATATACATGACCGCACTACACATAAAACCCTTCTGAGCTCCACTAACATGGTAAACACAAAGTTAAACATATAAAAGTTAAACAATAAAGGTTTGTAATAGGTCTTTGTTTGAACTTTATACAACTAAGCACCTGCCTTGTGGCCCCAGGTGCAGACCACTGAGGTGGACCTGGTTGACGTTACAGATGGGGACCCTGGCTACGACGTGATCCACTATGGTTATGGGGTATGTATCGTCTTTTTTTGTGAAACGAGAGGTTACTCAACATGTCGACATAGAATAGACTGAGGGTTCTATTCTCATGGGCACACACCTCATACACATCCCCAAGCAGCCAACCGTAACTGTACAAACAGATGGTTCCCCCACGAACACCCATTGGACAAGTCAGACAGCGTCAGCTCACAAGAGCCAATCAGGAGAAGCTTTCCTTTTAAGGCGGAGCTCAAACACCAGAGAAAAAAAACCTCATCCACACACAGGTTCACTTAGTTTACTCTGCTATAATGTTGTATTATCTTTAGAGATGTTTCCTCCATCTTGTCTTCAACCACCAAACCTAAGTGAGGAACTGCTCAAATTCTCCACAACAGGTGACCAATCACACGGAAGAGGGCAGCAGTGAGTTGCCATCCGGCGCGTCACTTGGCACCGAACAGGCGAGCATCGCCATGCCGGTGGCGCCCAAGCGGGCCTTGATGGTGTTCTTCAGTCTGAGGGTGACCAACATGATCTTCTCAGAAGACCTCTTCAACAAGAGCTCTGCAGAGTACAAGGCCTTGGAGCAACGCTTCCTGGAGCTGGTAAATGACACGTCTGCACTCCTGTTTTACTTAAAGAAGTCCTCTATTTCATCGTCGCTAAATCTCCTTCTGCAGCTCGTCCCCTACCTGCAGTCCAACCTGAGTAACTTCCAGAACTTAGAGATCTTGAACTTCCGCAACGGCAGCATCGTGGTGAACAGCAGGATGAAGTTTGGCAAGCCGGTGCCTCGCAGCGTCACCACGGCGGTGTACCTGATCCTGGAGGACTTCTGCAACACAGCCTACCAGACCATGAACCTGGCCATCGACAAGTACTCGCTGGACGTCGAATCGGGTGGGTTCTTAAGCGTGCACAATCATGAGCACTTCTGTGCTGCTACATTTCCAAGTCCAAATGTCCTAGGTTTAAAAGTTATGTGAATATGAGTCACTGTTTTGATCTGAATTGAAGTTTGTTGAAGCTGTGGACATTTTGGATGCCAAAATAGCATCCCATTGCCACTGTTGTCCACTCACAAGATATTTCACGATGTGGTATCAAATTAGATTTGGATGGCAGTTGGCCATTCACGATGAATTAATCATACTCTTGTTGACAGTCATGAATGAACAACATTAAACATTGCTTGTATACTATTTCACGAGAGAGATACTATTTCACTTTTCACATTTCGCAATCGATATCCCATCATCACAACTGCTCCCCCCCCACGCCCCCCAGGCGACCAGGCCGACCACTGTAAGTTCCAGGCGTGTAACGAGTATGCGCGGTGTATGGTGAACCGGTGGAGCGGCGAGGCTGAGTGCGTGTGCACCGCCGGATACTTCAGTGTGGACGGGCTGCCCTGCCAGAGCGTCTGCGAGCTGCGGACTGACTTCTGCCTCAACGACGGGAAATGTGACATCATCCCTGGCAAGGGGGCCATCTGCAGGTGTGTGTGTGTGTGTGTGTATGTGTGTGGTGTGTTTCTGTGTGTGTGCAGGTGTGTGTGTAGTTTGTCGTAGTGGGTCAGACAACCCTCTTCCTGTGTTTACCTTAGCCATCTCACAGTTATGTTGAGTTGTATGACAACTCCATCCATCTTGTGCTCTCATCGAACGCCAAAAGTGGCCAAAGCCGATTTTTGTGCAGATGTCTCTGAATATTATTTGACAAACACAAAGTCCGGTACAGAGCTTGCATTACAATTGTATTCTTGCTGTAAGACATTCAAAATGGTTGACAGATTGTCCACGCCCGTCCTATCCATGTAACCAGGCCTGGAGGTTTCATTACACAACATCCAGGCAGCCAACAGGGACACTCAGAAAGGATGTTCCAGATGTTTTCATCGTAGAATCTATCGCTCTGATGTTTGTAGTTTTTTTTTCTCGTCTCGAACTTGACTACAATTGATCTGCTGAGCATGTTTTATGTCCAGTGGGTGGAGTAGGGATCACTCAACAATTGTTTTTGAGTGTTGCAACAAACACACTTCAATCATCAACAATCACAGACAGGTGTTTGTGTGTGCAGCGTCATGCGTTCATGACCGGCCGTTTGTTTTCCTTCTTACGTCGAGATCTAAATGTATAAACGTGTGAACGTGTGCTTGCTTGCGTGTCGGCGGGTCAAGACGTTTCCTCCATCTCTTCTCCTCCCGCGGGGCTGTTGTTGTTGTGTGTGGCGTCGTGGGTTCAGGCTGAAATGATTATCAACAGACACAGAAACAACGCCGTGGGCCAAGATGGACGCTGCACCTCTGTTTCACACCCTGCCTTATAAACAAGCCAGCAGCGCCTCCAGATGCCGGTGAACCGCTGCCTCCACCATGTTGGCTGACGCTCAGCAGGCAGCAGGGCAGATTCTCAGAATGGCGGGATCTGAAGTCATCTAAGATTGTCTGATAAAAGCGCTACCATATGCCGTTGTTTAGATACTGGAAAATTCTTGAACACACTTGTATAATATAGTTAAAATCAGGTCGTTTTGTTTAACGAACACGATGCCTTTTATTGAGCTGTTAAAAAAAAAGACAAATTTAACCTCCATGGCCCCCTCCAGCACCATCTCTGGTGAAACACGGGTACTTCAATCGCGGATACTGTTAGCCGCTTGCATGCAAATTATGCAACGTCTGTTTGGTGACGTTTCCTCCCACATTTTAAATGGAACCAATGACAGTGCCAAGGAAACACTGATTGACAGGTGTTTGTGTCTATCGGTTCTCGGTACGGTTATGCAGGTGTCGCGTCGGGGAGAACTGGTGGTACCGCGGCGAGCACTGTGAGGAGTACGTGTCGGAGCCGCTTGTGGTCGGCATCGCAATCGCCTCGGTGGCGGGCTTCCTGCTGGTGGCCTCGGGCGTGATCTTCTTCCTGGCGCGGACTCTGAGGGACCAGTATAACAAGGACGAGTCTGATGACCCCATACGGTGAGAGGCTAACGGCTAACCGAGTTACCCAGACAGGAAGTGGTTTGACCCGATGGTTGCTTTTATGGCTTCAGCTCCCTCATGTGGGGAGCGGTCTTTAGTAGTGATGGTGGTGGTGGTGGAGTAGGGTCAGAAGTTACATGACAACATGGAGCACAGCTGCCTATCCCACAGACCAGGCGCTAGATTACCGGCCGGGGTCCTGTGTAGTCACTGGGTAACCAGAGGACACACTCAGATGGGAGGCATCCTGTGGCTGTATCCTTGGGTTAGCCAAGTTAAAGCAGACCTTCGCCGCCAACCTGCCCGGCACCATGAGGTTAATCTTCAAACCCATTCTTGTTCCCATTCCATGTGCTGGTGAAAAAAAACCTAAAATGCATTCAAATTCAAATGCAAATGGATCCATGCTAACGCAATATGTTTAGGCAATTGAAACTCTCGTTTAATCTGCGTATCTGGAATTAGTTTATAATTGGCGTCGGGGAGAAACTGAATTAACCGCAGCCAGCGAGCAAACCAATCAGAACGCGTTGATCTCCGTCCATACAGCCCCGGGACTCAGCACAATACGTCCACTGATACGATGAGTCATCAGGAGCGTAAACAACCAGTATTATCCCGGGT
This sequence comes from Coryphaenoides rupestris, assembly GCA_002895965.2. Classification (NCBI taxonomy): domain Eukaryota; kingdom Metazoa; phylum Chordata; class Actinopteri; order Gadiformes; family Macrouridae; genus Coryphaenoides; species Coryphaenoides rupestris. Next base: position 129,803 of record PIJE02000493.1, read on the forward strand.
TAATCAGGGTCAACAAATACTGTAAGTCAAGCTTGCTAACCATTCTGGAGAGCCGTCTAGCGTTGACCCGGTACACATTTCCTCACTTCCTCCCTTCCTTCCTTCCTACATCCTACCTATAGCTTCATCTGCAGATTCTAACTCAGTTTCTTTCTCATCCGTCAGTCCGTCTAGCACCACCACTTAGCAGTTTTACAGACTAACTGACGAGCCCTGGCACCACCACCATTTTAAGTCTAGTAATACAAAGCTCATCTATTTTCAGAGATCCATCTTCATATTATGTATTTTGCAAGGTCCTGTCGGACCGTTTTTATTCCATTAAAAAGTAATTCAGGATTGAATATTAATTTGGAGTTTCCCGCCCTCAATGCACCAAATATGGATCTGTACGGAACTGCCGAGGGCCACTTCCTCCACAGGCGTGCCGAGAGCCAGCCATCCCTTGAGCGGGCGACCAAGTACAACCCTGTGTACGAGAGCGAGGCGACGGCGGGCTACAGCCACTACCACCGCCGCTACGCGGAGCCGGCCGCCTACAGCAGCGCCAGCGCCGAGGCCTCCACTGACTTCAGCAGCGAGGAGATCCGACACATCTACGAGAACAGTGAACTCACCAAAGAGGTGTGTGTATGTCTGTGTGCATGTGTGTGTGCATGTGTATGTGTGCGTGTGTGTGGGTTCATGGCTGTACTTTTGTTAGCGGGTGTGGATGTAAGACCCAGGCACACAGCAATGTAAGTTCAGGTTCGAGCTCAGAGGGTGGTTTAATTAAGTAACACAAGGGGGTTGCCACAAAAGGATGCCAGAAAGTAATGGAGGTAGGGTGAGGGCTCTGCGGGTTGGCTCGACTCAGCAGGGGGGGTCTGGGATGCTGGAGGGATGAGAAGGAGAAGGAGGGTGAGTGATAAAGATCACGGGTAAAGCAAAGGCAAAACAGGGTTGGCACAACAACTGCGTGAAGTTTAGTTGGCGAGAGAAAAAAGCACTACAAACGCTAGGGCGAAAGTAGGATAAGGGCTATACGTTACCACCGGTAGTTTATGGTAAGATCTGGTGCTGAGTGGAGTGCAGGCCAGGTTCTTGTAGGGTTGATGGTGATTGCCAACAAGGGACAGGTGCGGTGATTGGGGATGACGAGCAGGTGAGCAGAGTCGTGCTTGTGGCAGCGTCATCGACGCTCCGCCGTTGTGCCTGCGCCGACGTTCTGGGAATGTCAGGATCCAACTCAGAGAGGTGAGAGAAGTGGGAGGAGTGGCCTGCCGAGAGGACAGAGCCGGCGGGGGACGGGGAACATGGGAGCCTGGTGGCCAGGGGGAACTCAGGGGCGCCGGAACGCCGTACGCCCGGTCGGAGGCGGCGCGCAGAGGAGCGCGAAGGGCGCATAGCAGTAGGGGAGAGGGGCGGACGTGGAGGCGAGGATGGGCCAGCTGTAACAATTTTGACACGACTTGGAATTAATGTGTTCCCTGGATGTTAATGTTCCCCCTGTGAGCAAATCTTTTATTGACGTAAAAATTTTCCACAATTAGTTGCACATTTTATTTAGGCCTGTAAGGCCTGGTGTTGGTCGTGGGTTGGCTAGTGTTGTGCAAACCAAGTGTCTTGTATTTCTAATCACTAAAATGATGATGAATGGTTGATCAAGTCAAAAGGTGTGTCTTATTTGATATTTGTCATATTGTCATATTTTTGTGTTTCGATAGGAAATTCAAGACCGAATACGCATCGTTGAGCTTTACGCTAAGGACCGGCAGTTTGCAGACTTTGTGCGCCAGCATCAAGCGTGAGTCCACGTCCACCATGTCTTCGTCTTTAGCTAAGCTACCGCGTACAGTCCGATAATAATGATAATCATGAGTCTGATATATGATATAAAGATACTAGCTCTGTGACAAGAAAAAAGTGTGGTTGTTTTTTTTTACAATCTGTGCCAATAAAACTCAGTGGAGAGCAAGACAAGTGATTGGCAAGGCTGGGAGGGTGAGGCAGGAGACGAGGAGGAACAGTCTGTCCGTCTGTCCCAACTGTAATGAAGACGGAACGGATTAGGTAGCCCGTGACAGTTGATGGGTCTGTCGAGAGTCAGCGGTGACATGCCAAGACAGATAGAGTTGTTTAAAGTTATTACATTGTGGTTATGCGGGTGAGAGAGCATGTGTGTGTGTTAGATAGAGGGAGCTAGATTAGTAACTAGTACATATAATATATATCTATAATCTGCTGCTGATGTGTTACAGAACTGTTGACAGCCGCAGAGAGAGCTCGACTGCAACGTCGTGAATATCTCTTCCCCCTGGGAAAACAAAAAGGTACGTTAGCTCTCTCGTTAGCAATCTCTCTTTAGTTATCTACTTAGCTAGCTTTCCCTGTTCAAAATCTAGCAGATCGTGACTAAATCTGTAATTGTGACGACGTGACATCACAAGTGGGAGTGTCCACCTCGATGTATGTTGACTAGATCATTTTACCAGTTGGTACAGTCCACTGGGTGGGCTGGTAGTCTGACGATCTAGTCAGCATACATCTTGGTGGACACTCCCACTTGTGATTAACACAATGACAATAGGGCCCCTTTAACACAACGCTTTTGACTATTAAACAAATGGATAATTCTTTAGTTTAACTCAGGCTTGTGCCTCCTTCCCCAGTGCCTTCTCTTGATTGATGGAGCTTCGGTGAGACTGACATCATCTTCATGTCAAGCGTCTTCTTCTATTTTTGTCTTTGAGAAAACCACAACACAAAAGTATCTTAGATGAATAGTGTTTAGCTGTTTTGGCTGCATGTCCATTGTTTCTCAGTGAGCTTAACATCTCACCAAATATAATTGGAGCAAAACTGTTGCTCAATGCATCATGTTGACAACTGACCTTGGGAGAAAGAAAGTAAGGAGCCAGCTATTGTTTCCAGTGACCGGTGCTATTTATACAAACTGATTGCAGTGTTCGTCTAGCTTACACCGAACTTTGGTTTACGTAAGGTGAGTAAACTCTCTTGGTCAACTTCATCATCAACCTCCTTGGAGCCTCCAGCCCTGTTGCTGTTCTGCGTTTCGTCGGCCAAATCGAGGCCCAGCAGGACCGCGGCATCGCCGTCGACCTGCTGATGCAACCTCTCAGGTCAGGTGGTCCGGGGAGGAGGAGGAGGAGGGCTCCACCCCGTGTTAAACACTGACAGTGATACAGCTGCCTTCTTTAAGTAATTCCTTCATCAACATCTCTTAGATTTAGGTTCAAGTTTGATGAGACAGACATGAAGGAACAGGGAACAGAGAATGAGGCCGTCTGAGAGGGAATCTCCATCTCTCTCCAGCTCTGGGATTCAGAAATAAGTCGAAACACATTGAGGATGGAAAATCTTCGAAGGGGTGGTGGGGGGGGGGGGGGGGGGGGGGGGGGGGAAAATCTTCGAAGGGAAAAGCAGTCCAGGGATTTGATCAAGTGGTCTGCCTTCAAATGCAATATGTAATGGGACTGCAAACATCCAAAATGGATGGGGGAAAAGAGAAAAATCCAAATTGGTAAACAACATGTGCTTTTTGGATCAATGGAACCAAACGCCTTCGTCTTGTCCCAGAACAGAACGGGTTTCGCACATGAAAACATGAAAACAAACTGAACCAGTTGGCTCGGGCTAGCATGGCGCTCCTGGAAGCTATAGCATAATGACGACAGTGTTTTATCTCATGTTCCCGACGCGTTCGTGGGCTCGTGGCAGTTGGCCGTCTACCTGCTCGCGGACCAACACATCTGCGGCCGGTTAGGCTGCACGCGGCTGTTGTGTTTGGCATCCAGGTGTGACCGCCGAAGAACACATAGCAACCAGTTGTGTACACAACCAGCCTCAAGATCTCTGCTCCTTTTGACTCCGTAGGCCACAGGCAGAAATACACAAAATCCTCTTACTGTCTGCCTGTCTCTCTGTCTGTCTGTCTGTCTGTCTCTCAGTCTGTCTGTCTCTCAGTCTGTCTGTCTGCCTGTCTGTTTGTCTGTCTTTCTCTCAGTCTGTCTGTCTGCCTGTCTGTTTGTCTGTCTTTCTCTCCGTCTGTCTGTCTATCTGTCTGTCTGTCTCTCCGTCTGTCTGTCTGTCTGGCTGCCTCTCCGTCTGTCTGTCTGTCTGTCTGCCTGCCTGTGTGTGTGTATGTGTCGTGTGCGCACGTTTGTGTGTGTCGGAACTGGTATGTGTTTTATTTAGATAACTTTAGTTTTATCTGTTCCCCACACATTTAATGTTCTGTTACATGGTGTTACATGGTGTTACATGGTGTTACATGGTTTTACATTGTGTTACATGGTGTTACATGGTGTGACATGGTGTTACATGGTGTTACATGGTGTTACATTGTGTTACATGGTGTTACATTGTGTTACATGGTGTGACATGGTGTTACATTGTGTTACATGGTGTTACATGGTGTGACATGGTGTTACATGGTGTTACATGGTGTTACATGGTGTGACATGGTGTTACATGGTGTTACATGGTGTTACATGGTGTGACATGGTGTTACATGGTGTTACATGGTGTGACATGTGTTACATGGTGTTACATTGTGTTACATGGTGTGACATGGTGTTACATGGTGTTACATTGTGTTACATTGTGTGACATTGTGTTACATTGTGTTACATGGTGTTACATGGTGTGACATGGTGTGACATGGTGTGACATTGTGTTACATTGTGTTACATTGTGTTACATTGTGTTACATTGTGTTACATAGTGTTACATGGTGTTACATGGTGTTACATTGTGTTACATTGTGTTACATGGTGTGACATGGTGTTACATTGTGTTACATGGTGTTACATGGTGTGACATTGTGTTACATGGTGTGACATTGTGTGACATGGTGTGACATGGTGTTACATGGTGTTACATGGTGTTACATGGTGTTACATGGTGTTACATGGTGTGACATGGTGTGACATGGTGTGACATGGTGTTACATTGTGTTACATTGTGTTACATTGTGTTACATTGTGTTACATGGTGTTACATGGTGTTACATGGTGTGACATGGTGTTACATTGTGTTACATGGTGTGACATGGTGTTACATGGTGTGACATGGTGTGACATGGTGTTACATGGTGTTACATTGTGTTACATGGTGTTACATGTGTTACATGGTGTGACATGGTGTTACATTGTGTTACATGGTGTGACATGGTGTTACATGGTGTTACATGGTGTTACATGGTGTTACATGGTGTGACATGGTGTTACATTGTGTTACATGGTGTTACATGGTGTGACATGGTGTTACATGGTGTTACATTGTGTTACATGGTGTTACATGGTGTTACATGGTGTTACATGGTGTTACATGGTGTTACATGGTGTTACATGGTGTGACATGGTGTTACATGGTGTTACATGGTGTTACATGGTGTTACATGGTGTTACATGGTGTTACATGGTGTGACATGGTGTTACATGGTGTTACATGGTGTTACATGGTGTTACATGGTGTTACATTGTGTTACATGGTGTTACATGGTGTGACATGGTGTTACATGGTGTTACATGGTGTTACATGGTGTTACATGGTGTTACATGGTGTTACATGGTGTGACATCATGGTGTTACATGGTGTTACATTGTGTTACATGGTGTTACATGGTGTGACATGGTGTTACATGGTGTTACATGGTGTTACATGGTGTTACATGGTGTTACATGGTGTTACATGGTGTTACATGGTGTGACATGGTGTTACA
>PIJE02000493.1:140013-164457 GCA_002895965.2 Coryphaenoides rupestris
ATGAGCATAACAGGATGAGGTCATCCTGTTGCCGCGAAGTGGATGTGCAGACACACACACACACACACACACACACACACACACACACACACACACACACACACACACACACACACACACACACACACACATACACACACACACACACACACACACACACACACACACACACACACACACACACACACACACACACACACATATTGTACCCTCTCTCTTCTCTCTCTCTCTCTCTCTCTCTCTCTCTCTCTCTCTCTCTCTCTCTCATTCTCTTGTCTATCTGACTGACTGCACAGGTCCAATATTGTTAATTAGAGTTAATTGTCTAATTATAGCTCCCAGGAGTGTTTAGCTTGTCGGTCAATAGAGAGAGCAGCAGCAGCTGCTGGCTCCACAGGTCGAGAGAGAGAGAGAGAGAGAGAGAGAGAGAGACAGAGAGAGAGCGTGCGGTCACATCAAGCTGATTAATGAGCTTGATAAGCGAGCGGTTTTGTCGCTAAAAGCTCAAGCTGTAATCTAGGACCCGCAATCAAACTATTTACTATGTTGTGGGTCGGCCATCTTGGTCTTAAAGTGTCATAATTCTGAAACTAAGTTTCACCAAGTGTAGTTTTTGGGGAGCGAAGAGGGCGAGTGATGCAGTGTTCTATATATAAACAGCTGGAGGACAAGCGCACGCACTAAAACTAAAACCTAAAGTGAATTTGATATTAAGCACATTTATTGTGGGGGTTTGAATGACGGCTCTGGGGACAGCTTAGGTCTGCCGGCTCCAGAACCTCCTGGCTAACTTCTGCTCACAGGCTGCATGCTTCACTGAACAACGCGCAGCATTAGAAGAAGGAGTCCACCTCGGTCTATCCACAAGCCGCTTTGCAGATGAATAATCGTCTAGAATACGTGGCGTGCACACCATAAGTCACCGTACGCGCGGTGAGCTGATATATGGAGAGGAGGGACAAAGCTAAAACCAATATATGACTTGTTTACTGTGAGGAGGTCTCCGTTACCCGTCGTACGACACCACAGATCGTCGTAGCGTCCAAGGGGGTCGCTCTGCAAAACAATGCGTCTTTCAGCGGGTGGGACGTGGAGGTTTTCATCTGTAGTTATTGCGGCCGCGCTCCGTTCTTCCCGCTAAGCCGTCTTCCAGGGCGCGCGCCAGAACCCCAACCTCAGCCGCCTTCTCCCAGCGTTGAAGTCACTGCTCTGGCGATTAAAATCGATTTATTCCGCTAAATGTTGGCTGGAAAGCGGTTCTTTGGCAACGCCGCTTTGCCAGGGAGCTCCTCTCTCTCTCTCTCTCTCTCCCCCTCTCTGTCTCCCCCTCTCTCTTTCTCCCTCTCTCGGTCCCTCCGGGGGGAGGGGAGGGAGGGAGGCCTGGTGGTTGCTGAGGTAACCTGCTGGCCCTTGATTTATGCTGCACAGATGTTATGCGATGCTCGGTTCTTTTGGTTGTTGTGGTGGTGGTGGTGGAGGAGGAGGCGGTGGTGGTGGAGGAGGAGGCGGTGGTGGTGGAGGAGGAGGAGGAGGTGGTGATGGTGGAGGTGAGGAGGAGGTGAGGGAGACAGGGGACAGCAGGAGACAGCAGCAGTAGGAGACAGTGGGACAGCAGGAGACAGCAGGGGGAGACAGTGGAGACAGCGGAACAGTAGGAGACAGCAGCAGGAGGTGGAGGGAGACAGTGGTACAGCAGGAGACAGCAGCAGGAGGTGGAGGGAGACAGTGGGACAGCAGGAGACAGCAGCTCACGCACACACACACACCCACAGCACACACACACACACACACACACACACACACACGACACACACACCACCACACCATACACACACACACATGCACACACACCCACACACACACACAACACACACACACACACACACACCACACACACCACACATATTGTACGCCTCTCTATTCTCTCTCTCTCTCTCTCTCTCCCTCTCTCTCTCTCTCTCTCTCATTCTCTTGTCTATCTGACTGACTGCACAGGTCCAATATTGTTAATTAGAGTTAATTGTCTAATTATAGCTCCCAGGAGCTTTAGCTGTCGGTCAATAGAGAGAGCAGCAGCAGCTGCTGGCTCCAACAGGTCGAGGAGAGAGAGAGAGAGAAGAGAGAGAGAGAGACAGAGAGAGAGCGTGCGGTTACATCAAGCTGATTAATGAGCTTGATAAGCGAGCGGTTTTGTCGCTAAAAGCTCAAGCTGTAATCTAGGACCCGCAATCAAACTATTTACTATGTTGTGGGTCGGCCATCTTGGTCTTAAAGTGTCATAATTCTGAAACTAAGTTTCACCAAGTGTAGTTTTGGGGAGCGAAGAGGGCGAGTGATGCAGTGTTCTATATATAAACAGCTGGAGGACAAGCGCACGCACTAAAACTAAAACCTAAAGTGAATTTGATATTAAGCACATTTATTGTGGGGGTTTGAATGACGGCTCTGGGGACAGCTTAGGTCTGCCGGCTCCAGAACCTCCTGGCTAACTTCTGCTCACAGGCTGCAGGCTTCACTGAACAACGCCAGCATTAGAAGAAGGAGTCCACCTCGGTCTATCCACAAGCCGCTTTGCCAGATGAATAATCGTCTAGAATACGTGGCGTGCACACCATAAGTCACCGTACGCGCGGTGAGCTGATATATGGAGAGGAGGGACAAAGCTAAAACCAATATATGACTTGTTTACTGTGAGGAGGTCTCCGTTACCCGTCGTACGACACCACAAGATCGTCGTAGCGTCCAAGGGGGTCGCTCTGCAAAACAATGCGTCTTTCAGCGGGTGGGACGTGGAGGTTTTCATTCTGTAGTTTATTGCGGCCGCGCTCCGTTCTTCCCGCTAAGCCGTCTTCCAGGGCGCGCGCCAGAACCCCAACCTCAGCCGCCTTCTCCCAGCGTTGAAGTCACTGCTCTGGCGATTAAAATCGATTTATTCCGCTAAATGTTGGCTGGAAAGCGGTTCTTTGGCAACGCCGCTTTGCCAGGGAGCTCCTCTCTCTCTCTCTCTCTCTCCCCCTCTCTGTCTCCCCCTCTCTCTTTCTCCCTCACTCGGTCCCTCCGGGGGAGGGGAGGGAGGGAGGCCTGGTGGTGCTGACGGTAACCTGCTGGCCCTTGATTTATGCTGCACAGATGTTATGCGATGCTCGGTTCTTTGGTTGTTGTGGTGGTGGTGGTGGTGGAGGAGGCGTGTGGTGGAGTGGTGGTGGAGGGAGGAGGAGGTGGTGATGGTGGAGGAGGAGGAGGTGGTGGTGGTGGAGGAGGTGGTGGTGGTGGAGGTGATGGAGGTGGTGGTGAGGTGGAGGAGGTGGTGTGGTGAAGGTGGTGGTGGAGGCCGTGGTGGTGGTGGCGTGTGGGTGGAGGAGGTGATGGTGGTGGTTGTGGGGAGAGGGTGGGGGTGGTGGTGGTGGAGGAGGTGGTGGTGGTGGTGGTGGTGGAGGAGGTGGTGGTGAAGGTGGAGGAGAGGGTGGTGGTGAAGGTGGTGGTGGTGGTGGTGGAGGTCGTGGTTGGTTGGTGGCGGTGGTGGTGGTGGAGGAGGTGGTGGTGGTGGTGGTGGTGAAGGTGGTGGTGGTGGAGGAGAGGGTGATGGAGGTCGTGGTGGCGGTGGAGGCGCTTCAAATACCGCTGGCTCCACCAGCAGGCCAGCGCGCTCGCCAGGGGAAACCCGTACAAATCAACTCAGCAGAGATGAGTGTTTCAGGGTTCGATTTGGTGTTTTTTTTTGTCCTCTGGATTCGCAGCCACGAGTCGGTTTGGTGGAATCCCTCCTCGCCGGTTGGGCGGTGGGAGAGACACGTCGTCTTCAATCAGTCGTACATCACCACAGACACACACACACACACACTGCGGAGCCGTCAGGCCCGGGGCGGGTGGCGGGTGACGGGTGTCTGGTGGCGCCCCCTACCTGCTGCGTCTGCATGTTCAGCTGGGATCTGCTTCCCGGTTCCAGAGTTCAATGGGACGTCAGAACTCTCGGCTCTTGTTATCGTCCGTCTGTAATCAGCTCCGCGCATCGCGGGGATCTGGCAGCGGCGGCTCCCGTCCGCCATTTATCAGCGAGGAGGAGATGAGGAGGAGGGGGATGGGTGGGGGGGGGGGGCTCTGTTTTTGTTTTGTTGTAGAAACTCATTTGGGCCCCAACAATATCTGCTGCTGGGGCCGACCTCCACGAGGAGGAAAATCTTAGGAGGGGGGAGAGGGAGGGGTGAGGGGAATGGGGGAGGCTGTTTTGATGAAATGAGGCATTCGTCCCCACAGACCTGAAGAATTTAAAATGAGCATCACTTGTCCTCGCTCCACCCCCCCCCCCGCCCCCCCCCCCCCCCCCCCGTCCCATGTGGGTTCTGAAGCAGCAATAAATCCTCCATGTTATTTATATCTGCTCCGGGGTCGCTGACGGAGGACAGTGTGAAAAACAAAACAGTATCATGGTGGCCGAGCCGGGCCCGCTGTCAGCAGGGAGAGAGAGGGAGGGGTGGGGGGGGGGGGGGGAGAGAGAAGGAGAGGGAATGATAGAGAGAGGGGAGGAAGGAGAGAGGCAAGAGGGGAGAGAGAGAGAGAGGGGGGGAGAGACAGATGACAGAGAGGGGAGATGGAGTGATAGAGAGAGAGAAAGAGGGGGAGCAGAAAGACAGAGAGAGAGAGAGAGGAGAGGGGAGAGGAAAGGAGGGAGGAGAGAGACAGAGAGACAGAGGGGGGGAGAGAGAGAGAGAAAGAGTTAGAGGGAGTGATAGAGAGAGGGAAAGAGAGAGGGAAAGAGAGAGTGAGAGCTGGAGAGAGAGACAGAGAGAGGGCTTGCTTGGGGAAGCCCCTCCACTGGTCCGTGGGCCCCCAGCAGCAGGAGGTGGGGGAGACAGTGAGACAGCGGGACAGCAGGAGACAGCGGGACAGTAGGAGACAGCAGCATCAGGTGGGGAGAGACAGCGGGACAGCAGGAGGTGGGGGAGACAGTGAGACAGCGGGACAGCAGGAGACAGCGGGACAGTAGGAGACAGCAGCATCAGGTGGGGAGAGACAGCGGGACAGCAGGAGGTGGGGGAGACAGTGAGACAGCGGGACAGCAGGAGACAGCGGGACAGTAGGAGACAGCGGAACAGTAGGAGACAGCGGAACAGTAGGAGACATCGGGACAGCAGGAGACAGCAGGAGACAGCAGGAGACAGTGGGACAGTAGGAGACATCGGGACAGTAGGAGTCAGCAGCAGGTGGAGGGAGACAGGGAGACAGCGGAACAGTAGGAGACATCGGGACAGCAGGAGACAGCAGGAGACAGTGGGACAGTAGGAAACAGCAGCAGGTGGAGGGAGACAGCAGGACAGCTGGATATAGCAGGGAGAGTAGGAGACAGCGGGACAGTAGGAGACAGCAGCATCAGGTGGGGAGAGACAGCGGGACAGCAGGAGACAGCGGGACAGTAGGAGACAGCGGGACAGTAGGAGACAGACAGTAGGAGACAGCGGGACAGCAGGAGACAGCAGGACAGCAGGAGACAGTGGGACAGTAGGAGACAGCGGGACAGTAGGAGACAGGAGCAGTGGGAGAGTAGGAGACAGGGGACAGCATGGGGAGACAGTGGGACAGTAGGAGACAGTGGGACAGTAGGAGACAGCAGCATCAGGTGGGAGAGACAGCGGAGACAGCAGGAGGTGGAAGGGAGAGCAGTGAGACAGCGGGACAGCAGGAGACAGGGGGAGGAGACAGTGGGACAGTAGGAGACAGGGACAGTAGGAGACAGCGGACAGTAGGAGACAGCAGCAGATCGGGAGACAGAGGGAGACAGCAGGAGACAGTGGGACAGTAGGAGACATCGGGACAGTAGGAGTCAGCAGCAGGTGGAGGGAGACAGTGGGACAGTAGGAGACAGCAGCACCAGGTGGGGAGAGACAGCGGGACAGCAGGAGACAGTGGGACAGTAGGAGACATCGGGACAGTAGGAGACAGCAGGACAGTAGGAGACAGCGGGACAGTAGGAGACAGCGGGACAGTAGGAAACAGCAGCAGGTGGAGGGAGACAGCAGGACAGCTGGATATAGCAGGGACAGTAGGAGACAGCGGGACAGTAGGAAAGCAGCAGGTGGAGGGAGACAGCAGGACAGCTGGATATAGCAGGGAGAGTAGGAGACAGTGGGACAGTAGGAGACAGCAGCATCAGGTGGGGAGAGACAGCGGGACAGCAGGAGACAGCGGGACAGTAGGAGACAGCGGGACAGTAGGAGACAGCGAAACAGCGGGACAGTAGGAGGTGGGGGAGACAGTGAGACAGCGGGACAGCAGGAGACATTGGGACAGTAGGAGACATCGGGACAGCAGGAGACAGCAGGAGACAGTGGGACAGTAGGAGACAGCAGGACGTAAACGAAGGAGACAGCTTTAGCGTAACGCGACGCCGGACGCTCCCACCGCCGGTGACGGAACGCCCGGGCCGCCTCCGGAGAAGAGAAGCAGGAGGTGGAGGGAGACAGTGGGACAGCAGGAGACAGCAGCAGGTGGAGGGAGACAGTGGGACAGCAGGAGACAGCAGCAGGTGGAGGGAGACAGTGGGACAGTAGGAGACAGTGGGACAGCAGGAGACAGCAGCACCAGGTGGGGAGAGACAACGGGACAGTAGGAGACAGCAGGACAGTAGGAGACAGCAGCAGGTGGGGGGAGATAGCAGGAGGTGGGCGAGACAGTGGGACAGCAGGAGACAGCGGGACAGTAGGAGACATCAGGACAGCAGGAGACAGCGGGACAGCAGGAGATAGCAGGACAGTAGGAGACAGTGGGACAGCAGCAGGTGGGGGGGGAGACGGCGGGACAGCAGGAGACAGCAGCAGGTAAACGCTGTCCTCCTGACTGGAGTGCAGCATACTGAGCCCAGAAACTCCCGGAGCGTATTCCACGGCGTTGCCTTGAGCTGACAGAGTGACGTCGTGCTGCTGGCTCCCTGCTCACTTAATGGGTGGAAACCGCCGCCTTTCTGCGCCGACGACAAAAAGGACGATTTTTAGTTTTTTTTAAGAAAATTGCTTTTTGTCTCCGATTTCTTTTTCCCCCTTGCATGACGCGCCTTTTGTTGTGTGTTTAAGCCGGTTCAGGTGTTGAGGCATCAGACCCATCTTCTGGAGGTCACTTTACGACATGGCAACGCTGAAGGTCCGCTGGTAATGTTTCTGTTGCTATGGCGACAAAACAAGTCAATCCAAATTAGGAAAAGCTGAATTCTGCAGAGGAGTGGATGGCCCATAAACACATTATATGATAAATTGTGGGAAATATTTTTTTTGGTCAGAGTTTCCCTCTGCTATCGCACAGCTGCTGCTTTGTTTTCTCTGCTCTGTGGTTGAACAAAGAATTCAAGCAGACTAATAAATATTTACTCACAGGGAAGCCGTACTTTTGTTCTTTTGGTTTTTTGCACACGAGTCAACCTGTGTTTCTGATCTGAAGACCGCAACTTTGGTAAATGGACTTCCTCCATAGAGCTGGGGCCACCCACAGTGCTTTGCAGATAGTGCCCCACATTCACCCATTCATACACATATTAATTCACCCATCCATACACCGACAGCAGTGTCAACCGTGCAAGGTAACAACCAGCTAGTCGGGAGCAGGTAGGGTTAGGTGGTGTCTTGCTCAAGGACACCTCCACACTTGGCTAGGGGGAGCAGGTAGGGTTAGGTGGTGTCTTGCTCAGGGACACCTCCACACTTAGCTAGGTGGAGCAGATAGGATTAGGTGGAGCTGGGGATCGAACCAGCAACCTTCCCAGCAACCACTGGCAGCCCCTCCCCCAAGACTGAAGGTCTTGGGGGGAGGTATGAGGTATGACCGGAGCCCGGAGCTCTGTTGTCACATTTATGACACTTGAAATCAATTAACTAGAAAAACCAAACATTTTCTTATTACATTTCCGAAATATATTTGAATAATTCATTTAATTTAATTACATTTATTTTAGTAAACGGGTACCTTAGCCCTGTTGTCACATTTATGACATTTGAAATCAAATAACTTAAAAACCAATGTTTTATTTATTTAACAAAATATATTTCAGCAATTTATGTAATTTCATTAAATACATTTTAGTTATTTTAATGAACTGTGACTTTAGCCGTGTTGTCACATTTTTGACACTTGAAAACAATGAACTTATTTTTTAAAAAAATTTATCTTACTTTTACTAAATATTATTTAGATTTGTAGTTTTGTGTCCTGGGTTTTCTCTGCAGCTTTGTCGTGTTTTCTTACATTCCCTCGATAGAAGACGTGACTCCAGAGCTGGACAGTGATGTCAATATGTCACGCTAACCGTCACTCAGCTAACCTGCGCCAAGACGATCCCATCCTTCCGCCCGCCGGATTACCATTATCCCCCCATTATCCCCCCATTATCCCCCACAGTGGCCAGGATCTTCCATGATCCAGACCTCCCCCAGGGGAGAGGCAGGCAGACGACAGACAGAGTACAGACTCCCGGGGCCCTTCTCTGGGGCCCTCGTCGGACCCCTGGTTGTGTATCGGACAGAAGACAAAGTGCAGCTGCCTGCGTTCTCTAACGAAGCACAGAGAGCAGTAGACAGTAGTCCCCGGCTCGCTCACGCCTGCTTATTGTCCTTGGCAGCAGCAGGTGAAGCGCTCAGCTCGGCTCTCGTGAACGTTTACCTCTGACACCACCTCCGGTCTTGGGCCACGCGCACGGAGCACTGCCCGTCGCCTCATGTGATCGGTGCTAACGGTATCATTACGACGCTGATGGAAGTGTGACTTAAACATTTGTGTTTTTTTGGTCTCCCTGTGATGAGAGATTGGTTCCTTATTTGTTATTACAGACGTATATATTTGTTTAAATACGGTCTTCCAGAGAAATAACGGGGGAGACGAGAGAGAGAAGCACATTAATGGGAGAGCATGATTAAACATCTGCTAATTGGTGTGTTGTGGAGGCCACAGCGAGGACCAGATGTCTGCCAAACAAGGAGCTCAGAACGCTGGTTCTGAACCTGGTGAAGATTTGGCCGGGGCTCGGCGAGACCAGACCACCCCAGAAACAGACGCAGTGAGGAGCTCTTCGTGGGAGCTGGGATCTCGGGGTTAATTACAAAGTAAACACGGATCACAATAATGGTGTGAGTTCTGCACGGGCCTGGGAATGTGGAGATGCTGCTGACAGAAACCTACCAGCGGCAAACAAACATCTGGCACCTCGGAGCCCCCTGAGTTCGGCCTCGTTTAGAGTTAGAGATGAAAACTCCTCTTGGTTACGTTACATTTCTAAGCAGATCTAATTGGGACTCACTGATTGGCCCGTGTGTGTGGAGGCCAGATCGGGTGAATACTTGTATCATCATCATCATCATCATTTTGGCCTCCTTGCAGGCACATGTGCATTCAGACTAGTCGGGTACATTTAAATTCAAGTGTAAATACTTCTATTGCACTATAATTTTCCGACCGCCTAAAATGGGGGGAACTAATTTTGAAGCGTTTAGGTCTCTCGATGTTTCCATCCCGCCGTGTGTTTTGCTTGGTCTCGCGGTCTTCCTAAATATAGTGTGTCTGTGGTGAGCACTAATAATGTTGATTTAGATACGTGGTGCTGTTCTGACAGAGGAAACCATGGCTACTAACCCCGACGTGAGGCAGGAACCCTGCACCAGGATCAACAGATTTCCTGCACTTGGCTGTTTGGGAGAACGCTGAATCCCAGACTCCCCTTTTTCTGTGTTTCGTTGTTTTTTTCAGGAATCCCTCAATCTGGTTCCCACTTTATCTCTAAGCTCCCTGCATCACTCTTGTTAATGCCGCTCTGTCAGTCTCACATCTTCTCCCGTCGCGGACAACTCCCCACTTCCCTGCTGACAGGTTTCTACCCCGGCCATCACGCGGTCATTCCAGAACTCCCTCGCCGTGTGTGTGTCGGGTCCGTTGGTCCCAGCAGGACACCGCTGGACATCTGCGACCGAGGGTTCAGGGAGGCGGAGCTCGTTAACATCTTGCTGCGTCGTGTGCTTGGCGGGAACAATGCTCCACGGCAACATGCAGCAGGGATCAAAGGAAGTCACCTCCTGCCAAAGGCAATATGTCACTTCTAATCTGGAGCCTTCTGGTGTTTGATATCATCTTAAAAAAAGATGGAAAAAAATACCCAACGATGACGCCTCGCCGTACTGAATTGTATTCCAAAGATAAGTCCATTAAAACATCATGGATTTGTTGTACACTTCGGTACAAGAGAGCAACATCATCCGCAAACATCATCGAAGCTAACGTGTCGCAAAGTCCCATCTGGTCTCTGCTTGGCTGTCTCCAAGTTCCCTTTTTAAACAAGCACTTTATCACACTACTTTTGTCCCGAATGATTTGAAGTCGAACGAAGAAATGTCGACAGAATAAACCTGATTGCAGGCACGGCTCAATCAACCCAGAAGTTATTTCCTCTCTAAATCACTTTGGTTTAGTGTAGAGAAAAACGAGAAGAAAAACACATTTTGAACAAGTGATGGGACTCTATGGGGGTGCTGGCGATGACAGAGGATCAGCCAACGTGGGAAACAGAGACTTGGCTGAAGCTGTGATGTTGCTTGGGAGGACTGTATGTACCGCATCCAGAGCTGGCTGCGCCGTCTTCAACATGTTTTGTTGCTCTTTTCAAAATCGTGCCACATATGCCCAAAAATAAATCCTTGGCTGAATCATCACGTTCATGGGGCATCCATCTTTGTATTACGGCTTACACACATCAGAAGGCTTTCGATTCTCCTCAGAACGCAGCAAACTCCTTTCTGGCCAGCGGTGGTCCCAGCAAAACAGATATTTTTCTGGTTTCCTGCCAATAGTGCGAATGGTTTCTGACAAACATATGGAAGCCAGATGGTTTTCAGCCAAAACAGTTCTCCTCCAGAGCCTGAGCTGGTGATGCTGGTGCGAGCAATCAAACGTCTATTGCTGCAGAACCAGCCTGGAACCCGGGGCCACACTCACACACACACACACCTCGCATGTCTTGTGTGTGTATAGACGTGCATGTGTGTGTGTGCATGGGCATGTGTGCGTGTGTGTGCGTGTGTGTGCGTGTGTGTGTTTATGTGAATATTAAATTTTGTGTAAGCGTGTGTATTGCGTGTGGAGGAGTAGATGTTGAGTGGTCATGGGTTTTTGTGCATCTTTGCAGATGTGTGTGTCTGTGTGCGTGTGTGTGTGTGTGCGTGCTTGTGTGTGGTGCATGTGTGTGTGTGTGTGCGTAATGTTCCCGGTACTTTCCATTGTCCTGTGCGTCAGGCTCCCTGATTACAGTGGTGGGAGTGTTGCTTGGTGCTGGTGGCTCAGCTTGGTTCTGGTGGTTCAGCTTGGTGCTGGTGGCTCAGCTTGGTGCTGGTGGGTCAGCTTGGTTCTGGTGGGTCAGCTTGGTGCTGGTGGCTCAGCTTGGTGCTGGTGGCTCAGCTTGGTTCTGGTGGTTCAGCTTGGTGCTGGTGGGTCAGCTTGGTTCTGGTGGTTCAGCTTGGTGCTGGTGGCTCAGCTTGGTTCTGGTGGGTCAGGTTGGTGCTGATGGCTCAGCTTGGTGCTGCTTGGTCAGGTTGGTTCTGGTGGGTCAGCTTGGTGCTGGTGGCTCAGCTTGGTGCTGCTTGGTCAGCTTGGTGCTGCTTGGTCAGGTTGGTGCTGGTGGGTCAGCTTGGTTCTGGTGGGTCAGCTTGGTGCTGGTGGCTCAGCTTGGTGCTACTTGGTCAGCTTGGTTCTGGTGGCTCAGCTTGGTTCTGGTGGGTCAGCTTGGTTCTGGTGACTCAGCTTGGTTCTGGTGACTCAGCTTGGTTCTGGTGGGTCAGCTTGGTTCTGGTGTCTCAGCTTGGTTCTGGTGGGTCAGCTTGGTGCTGGTGGGTCAGCTTGGTGTTGGTGGCTCAGCTTGGTTCTGGTGGCTCAGCTTGGTGCTGGTGGGTCAGCTTGGTGTTGGTGGCTCAGCTTGGTTCTGGTGGCTCAGCTTGGTGCTGGTGGCTCAGCTTGGTGCTGGTGGGTCTGATCAGATGGCAGCCCCGTCTCCCGGGTAGAATAGGCACCAGGCGTGAGATTGTGTACTTCACGGTTCAGGACCGTGTGTGTGAAAACGTTTTTCCCGTTTTTCCTCGTGACATATTCCAGTGTGTATGTGAGGGACACACACACACAAGCGAGGATCATGGTTTGTGTGTGTATGATCTCGAGTGTGTGTGTGTGTGTTATGGTATATGTGTGGGGACACTGTGAGGATTGAGGAATGTTATGGAAAATGAAATTGTTCTCAGAGGTAATGGGCTGGGGGGGGGGGGGGCGTGGCCTGTGGCCGCTGGAAACAGTTGCCGCTTCTTTCCGAGCCGTCCGCTGTACGTGAGCTCGGCAGTCACCTGCTCACAATTAGACCTGGATTCCTTGGCACTCGCATCTCCCTCCTCCTCCTCCTCCTCCTCCTCCTCCTCCTCTCTGATGGCTCCGGCAATCACTGGCTCTATAGCGGTCCCTGGAACACACACGTGTGTGTCGGGCCCCCAACTCCACGCCAGGAGGCTGAGCGTTACCGTTACCGCCAGCGTCCCGACTTTCGATTTGTCCGTCGCTCTCCAGACATGCAATACCTGCCGCTGCCCCTCGGGGTTTAAATAGTTAAGGCTGCTAATCTAATATCACGCCTGCTGCTAATGGACACACACTCACACACATGCGCATGTACCTTCTAGAGTTCACTAAGCACCTCGTACTCTTCATTCACACTTTTTCTTTTTAAAATTCTGAAATATGCGCGGCTGCTTCTGCAGAGCGTGAGCGCCAGCAGGAGCATGTAAATCTGTCCGCTGTCCTGAAATCAATTTGTTTCATTCGAGAACCGTGCCGTTCCATTTGATCAGCCACCGCTGTACAACCCCTCCTCCTCCTCCACCACCCCACTCCCACCACCCTCCTCCTCCTCCATCTCTGCTCAGCTTCGCCTCCAACTCCTTCAAAACCTCCAACACTTTTCAACACCCGTTCTTTTGTGCGATTACACCCAAAAAACGATTCTTCCACTCTGTCTCCTGGAAGCGTGGATCATTGTGGAGTGTTGAGGAGCATTGAGGAGCATTGTGGAGCGTTGTGTGGCGATGATTCCACTTTGGGCGCGTCTGCGTGTCTTGGCAGCTGAAGGGGAGTTGCAGCAGGAGGTGCAGCAGCAGGGGCACGGTGGCGGAGCAGATTGCCGGACGGAGGCGTGTTGTCGTGGCTCCAGGCCCAGAGGTTGGAGGTGCGGGGCTCCAGATTTCAACACCAACCGTCTGACCTGATGCTACCTGAGGCCCACGGCTTCCAATCTGCACTCTCAATGGATGGAAAGTATTTTAATGGGAAACACAGGGCTGCATATTCTAAAGAGAGGAGGAGAGGAGGAGGAGGAGGAGGCACCAGAAGGTTCCTCTGTCCTCCTGTTCCAATTAGACGTGGCTGAGCTGAGACGCTGCTCTGGTTGACCTGCGGAATCTCGTTAAGAAACTCTCACACTCCCTTCATTAGATGATAGAATCAGAGATTAGTAGAGACAAAGGGGAGATACATCTATCAGATACATATTTAAAAAGAAAAAGGGAACACAAGAGAACAAGAAGAACAAGATAGACAGAACAAGCTGGAGAGAGGGAGAGAGAGAGAACAATATAGAGAGAACGAGAAAACTGAGAAATCCCCGTTTCAGATGAGAACTCTGGCCAGATGTTTCTCTAATTGCTCTCACAATGTGGTACTATTTGATATTATGCAACAAGCGCTGCTGCTAAATCACTGGATAATGTGCTCATTTGTATGTAATTAAATGCAAATATGCATTAGCATGCTCATTACCGCTCTGGCTGGGGGATGCTGGCATCCAGGGAAACGGTTCCAGGTTCCGGCGTGCCGTGGTGACAGCAGGTTCTCAGCAGGTTCTTAACAGGTTCTCAGCAGGTTCTCAACAGGTACTCAGCAGGTTCTCAACAGGCAGGTTCTTAACAGGTTCTCAGCAGGTTCTCAACAGGTACTCAGCAGGTTCTCAACAGGCAGGTTCTCAACAGGTTCTCAGCAGCTTGGCGGTCTCTCTCAGGTGCTCCACTCTCTCAGGTGCTCTTGCTGCTGCCTCGTGCCCTTGAGCCAGGCAGCTGCTGCAGACCTTAAGGTGGCTTTTGACAGCAAAATGGGTCCCCTCCAATTTCCATTAAATTCTGTTCCATTGGAATTTATTCGATTCTATTGCATTCTATTCTATTACATACATATATATTAGATTATATTGTATTGTATTGTATTGTTTGTATTTGTCTATTCTGTTCTGTTCTGTTCTATTCTATTTGATTCTATTCAACTTTATTTTTTTCATCACACAGTCTTTAAGGGCGTGATAGGAGGGACCCGATTGGATGACGGGGTGACTGAGGTGAGTGCCAGGTGCAACAAATCACATGACCTCCCCAAAACAACAAACTATATTTTTGGACAGTTCCGTTTCAATGAAAGTTTGAGTTCACTTCCTCAGAACCAGCTATTCCTCCATCTCTCCATAGGAATGCCGGGACCTTGCAGTGTACTGAACCGTGACACAAGAAGTGCTACAGCTAAAATGCGTGTCAGTTCGAAAACCCTTTTCTGTTTCCCCAACAGACAAAACATTTCCCTCGTGTCTCCTTCCACTGTACAGTGTGACTTTGAATCATCTGCTTTCCGTGAATCATTTAAACGAACGTCTGCTTCTAATATTGTGCAACGATAATCTCCTTCTTGAGTCACAAGAATGCATCTTCTACATGGCAGCCAGTAAAATACAGTTGATAATGTTTAAGAAGTTAAGTGGTTTTGAGTTTCCTCCTGGGTGCTTCAAGCGGGATCCGTGAAGCGAGCTGACGGATCTGAAGACTGTCTTCTACCTGATTGCTGGACATTAAAGTGCAGAGCTGGCCTTGGGAGCTCCCATGGACGGTTCTGAAGGTTCTGCTTTGATACACGACACCGCCGTGCTTTGATGCTGGCTTATCCTCCTGTGATACCCGAGGCTGTCTGGGATGGGATGAGCCTAACACAGTCCAGCTGCAGGCCCAGAGTATCGCTCTGTCATCAGCCAAACTCCTAGTGGGTCTGCGGCCTGATGAACAGAAGAGAGATATTATCATTGTCTAATGGTTTCTATTGTAAGACATTTTCTGGTTTTTTTTTAGAATCCAGCTGCTGATGAAGGAACACTTTGTGTCTCTGGGGAGAAGAGGAACGTAACGCTGCCTCTGGATCAACACCAGGCTTTTATGTTTCAAACCCAATCAGGGCAGCCATCTTAGACCCAACCCCCACCCCTCTCCTGAAAGTCAATATTCAGCAGTCCTGGATTTGAAGACCATCTCATCTTCAGATGGGAGTTTAGTTTCACACATCAAAGTCCCCCTCCTCACTCCGGCCCATGAACTAAACCCAATCTCCCTGTAGCCATAGCAACAGGTCAAAGGAGACAGAACATCTCCCGGTAGCCGAGTGCCGAAGTCATGGAAGCCCTTTGTTTTATCTGTGACCTCCTCCTGCTCCTCCTCCTTCTCCTCCTGGAGATGATTGACAGCTGACATGTAGTGAATGAAGGCCAAACATCGGCTCCGCGTCACGCTAGCTCCTACGTTACCGCCGGGTCACGCACGGCACCATAGCTGATGTGGATTTCACACCTCAGGAGAGACGATCGCTCAATCTAGAGGAGCCAAGGTTACGGCGCGGGTGGTTAACAGGGTGGACGTCTGCGCTGTGGGGAAGCTGGGGGTGGTCCATCCTGCTGGTGGCGACGGCCGGTCACTGTTACACAACTGAAGCCGGCAGATGGTGATACTAGGAAGAGTCTTATTACTTCCCAGACCTGACTGGCGCAGTGACGCCCCGGTACTGTTTTCACATTGTGCTCCGCTCGGAGCCTTCCAGCCGCCCGTCTCACCGACCGCTGGGTTTATTTGTCTAAATCACTGAGACGATCAAAGAGGGGAGTGGAGGCCAGGGACAGCTTAATACGACCACGTCCCCAGGCCAGGAAAACAAACCACTCTCAATCAGGAATTATCTCCCCGTCTGGCCCTCGGTGATCGCTTGCTAAAACATTGCTCTTGATTATTTTTATTTCTGCTTGAGTATTTCAACATTTCTATGAGTCTCGTGAACATGACAGACGGGGGGATACGGGCGGCATCTGATGGCCACCAGTGTCGCCGCAGCATCTGGTGGACCTCAGACACACACAGACTGAAGTAGCCGATCGGCTTGCATGGTTGACGCTTTAGACGCTTTTATTCCCAGAAATACAGCAAGCAGGGACAAAATGATAAATTAAACACATTTATAGGAAAGTGACTAAAGCGACGATGTGTTCATTTGCTTCTTAAATGTGCAACTGCTTCACCTTCAGGTCTGCATCACGCGGATCCCTGCAGGCCTCAAGCACCAGGCTCCAGTCGACTTTTATAGACGATGGATCGCCGTATTCAAATAGGTAATGACCCTGCACTGCAACTAAAGCTACAGTAGATATTATTGCGTTTTAATGCCAACGAAGGAAGGAAAGTTTGAGTCACATTCAGTGTGGTGGGACCTGAAGACGACCCCAGGCTGTATCTGCTGCAATATTTCATAAAGTCCTGCTGGTGAAGATATTGCAGGAGGATAGAGCTCCTCTCCGGTCTGTGTTTCATATTTAGCCGCTGTGGGTTTTAATGGAATCACACATATTACAGATTCATATTGTGGTGGTGTGTGATGGTTCAATGGCTCGTGAGATGCATTACTAATACGTTGTGTTTATACGTCTATACACAGACAGACAGGCAGAGAGACAAACTAGTTTGACAATGGAAGACAATGTTTTGTCTTAGAATTACGAACCGTGCCCTCTGCGGACCTCAACACATTCTTCTACGGGGCATTCTGTATCGTGATACTCGGGTTTATTTTCACAGAGGTGGTCATGAAGCCATCGTGCCCACCAAGTATCCATCACACAGACACACACACACACACACACACACACACACACACACTCTCACATACTCAATCACGCATGTCCAGGAAGACGTTTAATGCGCGTCCATCTCTGCGTTTGTGTACTGCCGTGTTAGAGCCAGACCTATTTTATGGCCGATGGTTTGTTTCCTATCTGCTGTCTGCTCTGAGTTAGAGAGCAGAGTCTCTCATGTACCCTTTGTGTTTCATTCATCATTACACCGACAAGCACAATACCATGCATGGAGAGGACGTGTGTGTGTGTGTGTGTGTTCGCTTGTGAAGCACACACACACACACACACACACACAATGCGGACAATGCACACAATGCAACAAACAGTCAATATCACATGACATCACACACACGCACGCACGCACACACACATGCACACACGCACACACACACGCCTATGTATAGATGGACACGCACAACAAAATCATATGCATGAAAAAGATGAATGTGTGCACAGAATACAAAGGAACGCTCATGCACACACACACACACACACACACACACACACACACACACAATGGAAAACACATTTAGATCTCTGGTTTCTGCTCTCAGACACGTCGAGGGCCGCTGGATTACATTTCTCTCTCTCTCTCTCTCTCTCTCTCTCTCTCTCTCTCTCTGTTTCCACTTCCAGTCTTTTCCATGCCGCCCGCCCGTCCTCGTGGCGCTGCTATCGCTCGTGGCCTCGCTCGCCCCTATAGCGGCTCCCATACTGAGCTGCAGCATGTTGGCTTGTTGAGTTTGGCCAAACTCTCGCCTGCTCATCGGACCGGCAAGTTTTCTTAAGCCACTGGTTGTCGTGTAAAACGGTCGTCTGGGTCCGTGATGGTCGACCGGTGGGTTGCGGCTCGCAGAACTCATGCCAGACCTTACGTTTCTGTTGGGGTGTGGGGGTAAGACCCAGGCGCACAGCAATGGAGGAGGCGTAAGTTCAGGTTCAAGCCCAGAGGGCGGTTTAATAACGTAACACAAAGGGGTTGCCACAAAAAGGGATGCCACAAAATAATAAGGTCAATGTGCACGTGGGAGCTGTAGAGGGTGGTAGGTGGATCAGGGTGAGGGCTCGGCAGATTAGCACGACTCAGCAGAGGGGGTCCGGGATGCTGGAGAGACGAGGAGGAGAAGGAGGGTGAGTGATAATGATCACAGGTAAGGCAAAGGCAAAAAAAAACAGGGTTGGCACAACAACTGCTTAAAGTTTAGTTGGAGAGGGAATAAGGCACTACAATCAATAGAGCAAAAAGTAGGCTCAGGGCTATAGGTTACCACCGGTAGGTTATGGTAAGATCTGGTGAAGAGTGGAGTGCAGACCAGGTTCTTGTAGGGGTTGAAGGTGATTGAAGACAAGGGACAGGTGCGGTGATTGGGAATGACGAACAGGTGAGCAGAGCCGTGCTGTGGAAGCGCCATCGCCGCTCCTGCCGTTGCGCATGCGCCGACGTGCTGGGAACGTCGGGATCCGACTCAGAGTCAGAGAGGTGAGAGAAGTGGGAGGAGCCTGCCGAGAGGACAGAGCCGCCGGGGAACAGGGAACGTGAGAGCCTGGTGGCCAGGGGGAACTCAGGGGAGCCGGAACGCCGCATGCCCGGTCCGAGGCGGCGCGCAGAGGAGCACGAAGGGCGCGTATCGGTAGGGGAGAGAGGCGGACGTGGAGGCGAGGACGTAACAGTTTAAATAAGAAGCCCATGAATTAATGCACCACAGCCATATATTGCTGTCTCTCTTTTTACAAATGTACTCTTTAAGTCTTAACTCTTAACTTTGTAAGTCACTTTGGATAAAAGCGTCTGCCAAATGTAATGTAATGAATTAACTAATGCTTTGAGGTTTATTCATGTTTCAATGGCTTACTGCTAATGGCTTAATATAATACTTTAGCCCCAATTGTTGCAGCTTTTTTTTTGGTCCATGCAATACAAAAATAAAAATGTGTGTGTGGTGATTTAATAACTTTATGAGACCCTAATATGAAACCCTAAGCCTGATAACAAACCCTAATATGAAACCCTAACCTTAATATAAGACCCTAACATGAAACCCTAACCCTAAGGTTAGAAAGGGTTTGGTTTTAGGGTTAGGGTTACATATTAGGGTCTCATATTCGGGTTAGTGTTTCATATTCGGGTTAGTGTTTCGTATTCGGGTTAGGGTTTCATATTTGGGTTCGTATTTCACGTTGGGACCACGTGGGTCCTGAGGCGAGACCAGTTGAGAACCGGTCTCGAGGCGAGACCAGAACCACTGCTATGGGTTGTGTCTTCAAGTCTACAGTCTCCATCTTCAAGTCTACATCTCCAGGACCCGTCCACGTGCACGCACGCGCGCGCGTGTGTGTGTGTGTCAGGACGGCGCGGGCCGTGAGCATCTCCAGTCGTTGTGTAACCGTCAGAAAGCACTTCTCCAGATGTGCGTGGATGCAGATGTGCGAGTTGCTCGCCCTGGTGACTTATTGCATGAGCGAGTGTAGTTTGGCGTTACTGACGGGTTTTGGTGTAATTGCCGCGCGGGTTCTTCCTCTTTGGCGAGTTATCCATCATCTGTGTCACTCGGTCCTCAGGCTCAGTTTGTTAAAGTCCTGTTTTAATGCGTTTGTCAACAGATTCTTTAGGAACGTGTGTGTCTGTGTAAGTGTCTGTGTCTGTCTGTGTCTGTGTGTTTTCATGTGTGCGTGTGCATGTGTGTGCGTGTATGTGTGTATTTTGCACACATACTGTAAATGCCAGTATTGTATGTGGTCAAGCGTGCGCGCACTAATGAGTTTGGTATGTGTGCAGAGGTTGAGCTATTTGCAGGAACATTCCTGCACTCATATTGCTCTGCTTGTGTATAATAATAATAATATTCCCGGTTATCAGACGAGCCGGACGGAGAGACTGAAGCAGTTAAACATGTTCATCATCTGCCGGGGAATCCAGATGTCTCTGCACACGCACGGTCCGTCTCTGAACGCCGCCGCGTAAAAACCTCTCAAGTCGAGATTTCCTTTCAGATTCTAAACAGGAAACACAGAAGGTGACCTCCAGGACTGAGGAGGTTCTAACAGCACCATAACGTGGTGTCTCCACCAGGACCTTGTGGAGTTCTGTCCTACTCTCGCTGGGCAGGTACCGAGGAGCAGAGAGACTGGAACAAGCCAGCAGCCCATTCGTGGCATCGGCATGTGAAATCGGCTGCGGAAAATGTGGGTGGAAAAAAAAGTGGAAAGATATTATTTTCTTTTTCCGTACGCAAAATCCAAAACCAGTCTGAGAGGGAGGACCCTCTCGCAGCTCCCAGTTCCTCGGCATCGGCCCGTCAGCCCGGGTCCGCTTCCAAACTCCCCGACGCATCTCACTTGGTCAACGTTACGACAAAAATATTAACGTGGTGACCTTAAACTCACACACACACGTGCGCGTTGCGGTTTACCATCAGCGTCGTAGCAGAAGGTATTTGGCGGGAACCCGCGGCCGCCACTGCTGCCATGTGGGTCAGCGAGGGGTCCAGAGCTGTTTTCCAGCCGATTAAAGCTACAAGGCTGCAGCCTCAGCCGGTTGCGGAGCCGCGGCCTCAGCTGCCCGCTGTTCCCTCTATACTCCCCCACCCCCAACCCCCCCCCCCCCCCCCCACCTTTACTGGCAGTCAGACATTCATTGCAAGTTGCGGGAAAGAGTAAATGAATACGCATGGTTGCGTAAGTGCCCCCCCGCCGTCTATTGTATGTACGCACGTACCCCCGTGGCCCCGCCCCCTTCTGAAGTGTATTCTGGATGTGTCTGTTGGCCCCGCCCCCTTTTGAAGAGTATTCTGGACGGACTGTTGGCCCCGCGGCTGCTGACGAGGTAACGAGAGAAACAAGGGAGTGAGACAAGAGAGACTGGTGATGACCAAACCAGAGAGGCAACGGTCTCTTGCTCCCTCTCTGACTTTGTCTGTCTATCTGTCTGTCTCTCTCTTTCTCTGTCTCGCTCTCGGGGACAGCAGTGGTGGTGGAGGTGGTGGAGGTGGTGGTGGTGGTGGATGGGGTGGTGGTGGAGGTGGAGGTGGTGGTGGTGGTGGTGGGACAGCTAGCAGCTAGATGTGTGTGTTGATTCAAAGCAGAGCACATTCCTCCCAGCGCAGGCCAGGGGTCAGACCTGGGTTCCAACATGGCCGACACGAAAAGGGGGGGAGTGAGAAGATGTGTGTGTGTGTATGTGTTGGGATGGTTTAGGAAGATGACAAGTTGAGGTGAATGGGGGTGTGTGTGTTTGTGTGTGTGTGCATGCTCATGTGTGTGTATGCATGCGTGTGTGTGTGCATACGTGTGTGTGTCGCCTGTATTTCCTCAGGCGAATGAGGAAATTCAACATGTGCCCCCGCATCCTCAGAACATTCTACTCCAGTACCATCGAGAGTGTTCTCACAGGATGCATCACCGTCTGGTATGGGAACTGCACCGCACTGGAGCGTAAAACACTACAGAGGGTGGTGCGGACGGCCCAGTACATCGTTGGAGGTGAGCTTCCCTTCCTCCTGGATATATACACCAGGCGGTGCGTGGCCAAGGCCAAACGGATTATTAAAGACAATAACCACCCCAGCCACGAACTGTACACACTTCTACCGTCAGGCAGGCGATACCGCAGTATCAAGTGACGAGCAGACTCAGAGACAGCTTCCACAGTCAGGCCATCAGGCTGCTGAACAAGTTCGGCATCAATGTTAAGAGCTAAGTGCTAGTGCTAAGTCGGGCATGGTGGCACAGTGCTTGCACTGCTGCCTCACAGCAAGAAGGTCCTGGGATCGATTCCCATCTGGGGTGCTATTGACTGTGGGATGCCCAGTGAAGATCACCTCTCCTGTCCACATCCCTGACCAAGATGTGGACGTAAAACCTGGAGCTGTTGGTCCCCGGGCGCCGTCGAGATGGCTGCCCACTGCTCCTGGCTGTCCCTGGAGAGGCAGCAGGATGGGTCAAATGCAGAGGACACATTTCCACGGGCCACACTCCCTGCATGCCTGTGTGTGTGTTTGGCGGCCGCCACTTCCCGCTGTGTGTTGTGTGGACTAATAAAGATCTTCTTCGAAGTGCTAAGTGCTGGTGCTAGTGCTGGTAGTAGTGCTAGTGTTACTGCTAGTGCTGGTGCTAGTGTTGCGTTGACTGTCTGAGAAGGTATTCTGTGACATTCTGTGAATGTCAGCATATAACAATGTATATTTTATTACATTGATTTATATGTGTATTGCTCACCTGGATATTTTATTTTTATTTTACACAGAATTTATATTCATAGTTCTATTTCTATTTTGTAGTTCTATTTCTATTGTGTATTCTTTTATAATTACTGTCGGCTGTTGGGCGTTTTGCACACAAGGTTTTTCACTCACTGCTTATACTCACGTGTAAACTGCGAAGTGACAATAAAATACTTGAAGTTGAAGTTGAACTTGTGTGTGTGCATGCTCATGTGTGTGTATGCATGCTTGTGTGTGTGCATACGTGTGTGTGTGCATGCGTGTGTGTTCATGTGTGTGTGTGTGTGTGTGCATGCTTGTGTGTTTGCATGCGTGTGTGTGCATGCGTGTGTGTGTGTGTGCATGCTCATGTGTGTGTGCATGCTTGTGTGTGTGCATGCGTGTGTGTCTGTGTGTGTGTGTGTGCATGTGTGTGTGTGCATGTGTGTGTGTGTATGCTTGTGTGTGTGCATGCATGTGTGTGCATGCGTGTGTGTGTGTGTGCATGCGTGTGTGTGTGTTCATGCGTGTGTGTGTGTGTGTGTATGTGTGTGCATACGTGTGTGTGTGCATGCATGCATGTGTGTGCATGCGTGTGCGTGCATGCGTGTGTGTGTGCATACGTGTGTATGTGCATACGTGTGTGTGTGCATGCATGTGTGTGTGCATGCATGCATGTGTGTGCATGCATGTGTGTGCATGCATGTGTGTGTGCATACGTGTGTGTGTGCATACGTGTGTGTGTGCATGCATGCATGTGTGTGCATGCATGTGTGTGCATGCGTGTGTGTGTGCATACGTGTGTGTGTGCATACGTGTGCGTGTGCATGCATGCGTGTGTGTGTGTGTGTGCATGCGTGTGTGTGTGCATGCTCGTGTGTGCATGCGTATGTCTGCATGCGTGTGCGTGCATGCGTGTGTCTGTGCATGCGTGTGTGTTTGCATGCGTGTGTGTGTGCGTGCATCACAGTGATTGGACTGGGGGTTTTTTTGCTATCAAAACATCAAACAGGCCGCTGCAGCCGTCCCCTGGCCCAGCAGGTCGCTGACATCGGCCGGCCGATCGCTCCGTGTCTCCGTTTAATCTCGATCACATTGTGAGTGCGTCTGCAGACTGTGAAGCATCATGCTAATGACACCCTGACACCGTGGCTCCACAGCGCGCAGCACATCGTTCACCGGGGAATTGACCTGTTGAGAACCCTGGCGCCCCACTTCCTGTCCCGCCTCCTTCGGGGAGCACCCTGGCTTCCTGTGTTGTGTCCCTCAGTCCGGCGGGGTCAGTGCCGTGGTCGAGGGGTGGCAGTAGCATTAGTACTGATTACCCTGATGAACCTCACCTGGCGCCAGGTGAGGTTGGGCATAAAGTGGCCTACAACTCCTCCCCCTGTCTCTCTCTCATTATGACATTACACACATACACACACACACCCAGCTCGCAGATCCATTTTCCCTTCTCTAAACATTTTGTTTTTCCAATAAATGCAAGTTTGATCGGAACGTATCTGTGATTGCCTCGTTTTATGTTGTGACTAGAACCGGTCGTAACATAATGTGTTAGCGATGTGGGTGTGTGTATGTGCGTGTGTGTGTGTGTGGGCCTCTCATCCTTGAAGACCAGTCCTGGCTGATGAATCTTGGCTATCCTTGACCATACTTGGCCCCAGCACCCCAAAACACATACGGTACACACACACACACACACACATGCACGCACGCACAAACACAAACACACACACATGCACATGCACACACACACAATGAACCCAGTGGCTGTAAACTTTGATGGATGAGCTCGGATTTCAAACAGAATTTTATGACATAACACCAGACTCAGATGTTTATGATGTAACACCAGAATCATGTTTATGATGTAACACCAGAATCATGTTTATGATGTAACACCAGAATCATGTTTATGATGTAACACCAGAATCATGTTTATGATGTAACACCAGAATGTTTATGATGTAACACCAGAATCATGTTTATGATGTAACACCAGAATGTTTATGATGTAACACTAGAATCATGAATCATGATTCTGGTGTTACAGAATCATGTTTATGTTCTAACATCAGAATCATGTTGTTTTCGTCGTTTGGCAGGCATCACGTGTTGTCTAGGTTGTTCACATGATGTTCACATGTTGTTCACATGATGTTCACATGTATTAGGCAATTGGAAGAGTATGTGTTTATACGACTTTGCTTAATACTTGTGTACATTCTGCTTGTGTTGCATGTGCATGCGTGTGGACGTGTGTCT
>PIJE02000493.1:169996-177496 GCA_002895965.2 Coryphaenoides rupestris
CGTCCAAGGTTTTGATACATAATAATAGCGAGCGAGTTTCTCTGGGGTCACGTTGTGAGTTGTGAGTTTGCTGTTTTGTTGCTTCCCTGTTGCCATGGTGACGTTGCTGGGGTGGGGGTGGGGGGTTTGGGGGCGGGGCGTCAGCATCTCACGCACGAGTGACAGCGGAAAGGCAACGGCAACGGCAAGGGAGAGAGAGAGAGAGAGAGAGAGAGAGAGAGAGAGAGAGAGAGAGGGACTCCGATGTGGAAAAAGCACGGCCGCCGCAGCGTCGCATCGTGTTTCCTATCACACATGCGTTTGTTTTGTTTCTGCCGCCTCTAATTCCGATCATAAAAAAATACACAAGAAAAACAACAATTGTGCGGCTGCGTGGTGCCTTGGAGGGACGTCTCCCGCTGCATGAAACATTAGGACACTTCTGGCAGCGCTCGGGAACACTCCGACGCAAGCGAACTGGTCGCTGGCCGAGTCCCAGCAGAACCCGTCCCACGCCCGACTGCTGGCCCGCGCTCCAACTCGGGACCATTACACGTATCAGTGTTTCCAGGCTCAAATGAATAAGCCTTTAGAAAACACGTCCCACCACACCGCAGGTCCAGCGGGCTGCAGGTCGGCCGGCCCGACAGCCAATCACAGAGAACGTATCAACAACAAGCTAATCCAAAAGGATTGTAAAGATGTGAAGTCGCCAATGTGTGTGTGTGTGTGTGTGTGTGTGTGTGTGTGTGTGTGTGTGTGTGTGTGTGTGTGTGTGTGTGTGTGCATCTGCAGGCATGAAAAGCTGCATTAGAATCCATGTGATGTATGGTGCGGATTATCTGTAACACAGCCAACATGTTGTGGATTATCTAAATGGATGTAGAACAGACTCAGTGATCGCTAACCCTTCTCTCATGTTCACGTCAGGAGAAGGAGAGGAAATGATGCATCCCTCGATCAGAAGGTACGGGAGGAACTCTGAGGAACCCTGCAGACCGTCAGGATTCAGTTTCAGCCCTGAACCCACTTGAGAGTGTGCAGACAGGAGGGATTACTCCCCTCTCAGAACACCGTGGGGCTGTAAGTGACTCTGAAGCCTCGCGATATCACTCCGAGACGTCTGAGAGCAGCATGACTCCGCGGCCTCGATGGATCTCTCTGATTTGTCAAAAGAACAGAGAGAAACAGAGAGGTCCTCCCTACTTCTGCACAGATCATCTTCTCCCCGGCTACAATAATAATAATAATAATACTAATAATAATAAATATAATAAATAATAATAAATAATAAAGATCGTCAGAACGACGTGAACAAGCTAAACTTTTATTTAGCTTGATCTTTCATCCCGTCATATTCGATTGATAGTCTGTAGAATTTGTCCTTTTTAGCCGATAAATGAATCCGCTCACAAATCCATAAGTGGTGATCTATTCAAGTGTTTTCTATGACTCCATGCTGGATGGATGGACGTCTCTGGAAGATATCATGAGGTCCCAGGAGACTCTGCCACTCCCCGTGTAACAGCGACGGAAACCTCCGCTCTCCGGCGCCTACTGCCACGCCGTGACCTCATCGACGTGTAAACAACGTGCAGAATTCAACATTTTGTTTATCTTTTCATGCTTTTCTTTCGGGTTTTTTTGTGTTAAAATTAGTTACATTTTGCCACAACACTGGAGGAAGACATTTGGTCGGGCCGGGTGGAAATTGGAAATTGGAAAGCGCAGGCGATCGGGCTCGGAGACCCGCCAAAATCCAAGATGGATGTGCCCCGGGGGAGGTGGGGGTGGGGGTGTGGACGGGGGGTCGCCATGGCAACAGGGAAGCAACAAAACAGCAAACTCACAACTCACAACGTGACCCCAGAGAAACTCGCTCGCTATTATTATGTATCAAAACCTTGGACGACGTCCTGTAAACATGTCGCCCTCCCACTTGATTGTGCTTAGTTTATTTACATGTTTTGTAGACACACACACACACACACACACACACACACACACACTGTTGTGGAAAATATGAGCTCCACACCGCATAAAACATGTAATCTTCCATAAGCGTGTAGTTAATGAAATAAGTCTTTGTATAAAGTCTACTACAACCACGAGACCTCACACCACAGCCCCCCCCCAACCCCGTTCCCCAGGTAGACCTCCGCACTCCCAACACATTAAGTATGGAAATACCTTGACTCCCCCAACCTCCTTCCTGATTCTACAGTACTGCTAATCAACTCAGACTCTCACACACACACACACACACACACACACACACACACACACACACACACACACACACACACACACACACACACACACACACACACACACACACAGGTAACGAACTAGATTCCGCTAACTGAAGCAGAACTCGTGGAGTAACGGCTCTGAGACTCCTTGTGCTTCTAAGAGGCTCGGAGAGTCCTTGTTCTATAAGCACCTCAGAGACTCTTTGTCCTTCTAAGCAGCTCAGAGACTCCTAGTTCTTCTAAGGAGCTCGGAGACTCCTAGTTCTTCTAACTGGCTCTGAGACTCCTTGTCCTTCTCAGTGGCTTGGAGACTTCTTGTTCTATAAGCAGCTCAGAGACTCCTTGTCCTTCTAAGCAGCTCGGAGCCTCCTTGTTCTTCTAAGCCGTTTGTAGAGTCCTTGTCCTTCTCAGCTTGTATGGCTTGGAGTCTCCTTGTTCTTGTAAAGCGGTGTGTTGTGGCTTTGCCGCTCGGGTGAATGATTTCTTGTTTTATGACTGTTTGCATTTCTTGTCTTTGAGCAATTTTGGTGGGGAATATTTTAGGAAACTTTATTGCCAAATGGGGTTCAAGTCTTCTCTGGCTGACCTCAACTTCTAACCAAGTGTTTACAGACTTGGTTTATTGCTGCCTCAGGTTCGATCCCAAGCCTGTTTTCCAAAGAGGAAAGTTGTTGTGCCTCCTAACAGCTAATCGCATCGAGGCAGACGATAGAAGATGAACGGTGCTTGCTTGTGTTAAACCCTGAATATTTATTAGCTCTTAAACCATTCTCACCTTGTAAACCAGAAATGCTGAATAAAAACAAGGTGTTCATCGCTAGTAATGCAAGCTAAGTACCATCCCCATACTTGAAATAATACAATTCTTTCCCAAAAACCTGTCAGCTTGTCTACAAAACCTCTACACTATCCCAAAAAAGGTTATTGCTATTGCTGATGTTATTATTAAAAAAAGGATTCAATTACTTAAATTCTATCATGAACAAGCATTGTATTTTGTGCACTCAGTACTTTCATTTAACCTGAGGTCCTAGATGGTTCGTTACACAGAACCATCTGGGAAGTCATCCTTTGAAATTGTTTGGAAAAGCGCTGGCACTTTCAAAAACAACTTGGCAGGTGGATGAACCATCTGTCCATCACCACGCCCCCATAGCTGCGAGTAGTTCCTCACAGGACTCTGATTGGTCCAAACCGCTGGTGGTTCAGAAACAAGCAGATACCTTGAATCCTGGTTCGATGGATTCTCGTGTGAGTCTCATGAGCTGGGACATAAGCAGGCATTTGAGTGACAGCATGGAATCTCGACTAGACTCGATATCTTTGACGGATTCTTCCCACAGAGTAAAGCCCGGTCAAAATATCTCCTCCCAGTCCAACGAATCCAAGCTAAAGGCTGAAACTCTTTAAGATGTGAACACTGTGTCTTCTGCTGTTCCTCCCACGCCCCCCCCCGCCTCCCTCCCCCCCCTCCTCCTCCTCCCCCCCCTCCCCTCCTCCCTCCCCGGGCAGTGAGACGTCAGAACATGAAAGTGCGCATCAACGCCACCGGGGACACCATCATCATGAAGTTCCTGCGGCCAAACCCCGACACCAAGCTCGAGGGCTACATCCTGGGCTACGGTGGCAGCATGTTCTCCAAGCAGTTCATACAGCTGCCGGAGAACGGACAGCCCTACGAGACCGAGATGGGTGTGTGTGTGTGTGTGTGTGTGTCTGTGTGTGTGTTTGTGTGTGGGGGGGAATCACCATCATCTTCGTCACCATCACCACTTTGCCTCTCATAGATGCTGAGCCAAAGTACCTGATTGCGGTGCAGCCCATTCCGCTGAATGACGTGAAGAAGCAATGCACAGGTGAACCCCAGAACCCTTAAATCCAGCACTTGATATCAGATGTATTGAGATCTGCTGTGAGAGCCGGTGTGTTCCCCTCACCTCTCTCCTCTCTCCTCTCAGGCAAGGTGGAGCTGCAGAAGCCACTGCACCTGGTCATCGGTTCTGTGACCCCCACGTCGGTGCTCCTGTCCTGGGGAACTCTGCTGAAGACGCCCTATGAGGGGAACATCATGAAGGACTGTCTGGAAGAAGGGTGAGTTATCGCTGCATCACCTCATCCACACGTGCAGCACACACCACAGCTCACAGCCCGGGAGCCAACAGCTGGATGGAAAGGCGGGAAGGGTTCAGGCAGACTGTTATGGATGTCATGAACGCTTCTGATATTAAGTTCTGTACAGTTCTGATATCAAGTAACAACTGTGTTGGTACACAGTGGTCCCTAGGTGCTGGCCAGGGACTGGAAGGGTTAGGGTGTGTTTCGAAACAAGATGTGCCAACAAAGTATTAAACCCTCTCCACTGTACGGACCTTCGCTTCCATCTGTTTGCAACCTGGGCCGACCTGGGTGTTAGATAGTGAGGAAGGCTGGAAGGGTGGACCTTCATGACTTTTCAGCCTATCAGACTGCATCGTGCATTTAGACAGCCTACAAGACAGCCAATCAGGAGTCAGCAGAAAGCCCATCTTCCGGTCACATTCCAGTCAGCTTTTTATGCACAAGGAGAGGTTTTACAGAAAATACCGGACACCTAACTTCACACTTCTGATGGTTTGAAACGTCATGCTACCTTCACACATGTCCATGTTTGAAGGTAGCATGTTCACACCGATGAGAAATCAACTGTGACAGCCAAGCATCCCCTCCACACACACCAACCATGATCCTGCATGTAGTCACTTCATTTGAATTGCATAATCTTAATAACCACAGTCAGATCAGCTCATTGCTTCGTGCCTCTCTGGTGCATTGCAGGCATTACACGGTGCGCTACCGCGAGAAGAACAGGAAGTGGAACTACCAGACCTGCCCCACCAGCGACACGGTCATCGATAACCTCAAGCCCAACACGGCGTACGAGTTCGGAGTGCAGCCCAGCGACAAAGACAGCACCGGCACATGGAGCAAGCCGGTGGTCCACAACACCAACATGGGAGGTACGTGAGCTCAGCTCCCCGCCCGTGGAGACCCTAAAGGCTCTGTGGGCGCAGTAAAGAGAACCACAAGCCTTCTGTTTACTTGTTCAAGCGTTTCAAAAGCGAGGCTTAAGCCACACTCTTTGTTTTCCATACGATGAATCTCGGTCCCTGCGCGGATGTTGAAGAGATGTTTGAAATGTTGTGCTTTTCATTAGTTCCCCGTCTTCCTGTTAGTTCCACCACGCTTACGTCCTTGTGCGCTGTATTTTCCAGACAAATCTCTCCAGAAACCCTTCAAACCACGTCCAGTGAAGCCTGCGGTATGTGCTGTTTTGCAATGTTTTGCATTGTTTTCAAATCCTGTTGGTGAACGATACCGTTCTGAATGTTTCCTGGTTACTGACTGCATCGAGTTGGAGTCTGACCCTGGAGAGTTAGCGTTAGCTACGATACCAACTCTGGTGAGCGGGGCTAATACAGTACTACAGGTGCACCTCCTCCACCTCACCAGAGTGAAGACCTCGGGGGGAGGGCAGGGGAGGGGAGGGTGGGGGGGAGCGACCGTGAGCCTCTGATTCAGACAGGCGATGGGCTGCAGAGGTTGTGTAGTGAGCCTAAGTGAGTGTAATGTGTTCTCAAGGATATTGTGGTCATTGATTTTCCATTCGCCTGCCACATGGAAACAGCGTGAGCACAGCCAGGGCCGGCATGGCCATGGCTAGCTAAGCGTTGGACGGGAGAGTACAAAAAAAGAATAAAAAGGGAAGCATAAGGGATGGAGGGTGTTGGACGGAGTCGGATGGAAGTATCGCTAACAATGACAGAGAGAGAGAGGACCTCTGGCGTCCGGGGTTTCCGGCGGCGCGCTGCGGTTTGGGTCTCGTGGCCGTGGCCTCCGCGTCCGTTCCTTCACAACATTGGCACTTCCCGAGGAAAACCGGACTAACGGATTCCCGATGGAACGTAGCTCTCGTATTTGATGGGATGGTATAGCAAGTGGTGGTGGGCTCATTTAGAAAGAAGCACAGAGGACAGAACATCAGTTGTGGAAACAGTAAGAACATCTCAAGATGCTGTTGGTATTAAAAAAAGATTTAGATGGTAAGAAAAGAAAAGACTGGTTCGTCTTCACTGTTGTTTGTTTGTCTCATCCCGCCCAGCAGAAGCCGTTCTCGGTAGGCCAGCACACCTTGCCCTTCCCACCACGCCACGGTAAGCCAATAGAGAGATGCTCCTGCTGTTGGTCAAACTCCCTGAACCCAGTTTAATACCCGCACACCCTACCTTTTACAGCCTGCTGTGATTTATCGCTGCCCAGAAACGTCTATTTCAGCCCCTCTCGGTGACCCCTTTGAATCTGTGCAGTGGAAGAATTTTAACTGGATCTTTGGTTTATCGTTTTGCAGGCGAGACCTCATCATTAGCAGTGTTGCTGTGTTATTTCCTGATTTTCATTTAATCTCTTAGGTTGTGCTGAACGTGAGCCAGAACCTAACGCTGAAATTGTTTGTCTGTGATAATGACTTCTCTATGCACTTTAATCATTATTTGTGAGATATCATTGGTAATATATTACAATGCTTGATATTATTGTACAAGTCATGTAGTAAATCTCATCAATGTTTTACTACAGTTCTTCATAACAGGACCCAGAGCAGGGTGCCCGGCCTCTGGAAAGTAGGCCCAAAGGCGACCCTTGGTAATGCTTTTGACCTCCAGCTAGGGTTACAGGCGTTTAAAACATCCTCCAACTGTGCTTCTGACCTTCCACTTGTGTGTGGTTTATCCATTCTCTCTCTCCTTCCTCTGATTGTACCTCCTGCAGGAAATGTTAGCTACTTTTTATCCACACCGATGTCTGTGAAGGACATACTCCATATAACATAATGTATGTTACATTCCTCAGCTCCAACCCACACCACTAGGCAGAACTCTCTGTCAAAGCCCGGGACCACAAACCCTCTGCTCAAACTGCTCATGGGTAAACAGTCCTGGTATTTAATTTGAAGCCCTTCGCTGGCGTGGCTGTGCTTAATCACAGGCTTGGCAGATGATGTCCTCAGGTTTGCCTCGTTTGTACAGAGCTGCATGAGCAAGGTTGGCATGCCCTAATCAGACCTTCTCTGTGATGCCAGTGGACTGCTTTGGTTGGTTCATCACAAAAACCCACGCATAGGGTGGCTTTTGCTGCACAATATTATGGCAGAGCAATGTCGTTTTTTTTATCATAACTTAAGTTATCTAAATGCTCATGTTTAGGTAGCCGTATTACAGCCCATGTTGACACTTAC
>PIJE02000493.1:182496-205125 GCA_002895965.2 Coryphaenoides rupestris
CCCCGTCCCTGCGGTGTGCTCATGTGCGTCCGTGGAGCTCCGCATTTCCAAGGTGTTTGGTTTCACATCCTCTGGGAAGGAGACAGATCTGACAAGAAGCAGGCAGCAGACAGCAGGAGCGCTGGTTCGCCCCCTCCTCCCTTCTTCTTCTGTGCTGTTTTAACCTCCACGTTGTCAGAGTGTGATAACATTGTGCAGCTCGGGGCCGCTGGCACGTGAGCAGCGCCGCGTGCACCGTAACCACCGACCCCCCGGGCCAAAATAATACCCACCGGTGTCGGAGCGGTTTGACGTTCAGCAGAGCCCTGCCAGGCAGGACGTCATCAGCCATGCACATCAACATTGACTCTTGGATCTCGTCTCTCCCCCGTCCAGTCATGCACGACAGTCAGTCCTTTTTAGGGTCTGCTGCTCTCAGGATGTTTCTTGATAATTTCGTTCGCTTTCTGGCTCCCTGCCTCATGATTAGCGGTAAGAAGTTGGTATATTAGTACCTGTCTAAGCCATGAAATAAAGTCTTTTTCCCTCGCCCATGTGTTTGCCATTATGCTTAAGTCGCTCCATGTGTGATCCGGCAGCCCGCCTGAAATATATAGTAGGTGGTAATCAGTGAGACATGCTAGCAGATGCGATCTGGGTTCCTCTTGCTAGCTTCAACTCATCTCTCTCGGGGGTTGGTGCCAGAAACTGCTGATTTATGCTGCGTGGAGGTCATGTCCAGAAGGGTCCAAGGATGGAGCGAGCCAAGGGAAATATTTATGAGCTGACACCGGCTGCCACGGCTAATTACAGTACACAGAGACTAATGATTGTTGGAGATAAGAGAATTCTTACCGGGTAGAACCTCTGGAGGTCTTAGAACCTTTAGCACCCGAGATGTGGAACATGCGCAGGAAATCTCCAGTTTCCATCCTCCTACAGCTATATGGATTTGCTTTGGGCAGAATCGACCTCATCGTAGATTTGGAATGCTCATGGGAAGATGCTTATGTGTGAACTTTGAAGGTTAAAGTTAACATGATTTTATTACCAGGCGCTTCTTTTAGTTGTGTTTACATCTTGCAGAAAGTCAGAAACACATTCATTTCTTGTAGAAGCCAAAGTCAAGCAGAACATTCTGCTCCTTTGTGGAAGAAAATAGAAAAACACTAAATATTAAAGAATGAACAAAACAGATTTTGTTTTTTATTTTCAGCCAAAAACACGAACAAATTTGTAAAAGTAACTGTAATTTACTGCCCCTCTTTGAGGACTCTCGTTTACTTATTTATTTATTAATATAAATCATCTCGCCTGCAATATTTAGAATTTTGCAGTAAAGGCTGTGGTGGTTTTTATGGTCTTAAGGATATTAAAAATTGTTTTCATTAAGGCTTTTCATAGTCTATGACAGTTCACCGCAGCAGGAGTCGTGGGACACATTTCATCGCTTCACATCCAATTTGTCTCACTTGTGTGTTCTTTATTGCTGCTTTTGCGTTTGTCTGTTTGCATACCCTGATTGGTCAGCCCACAGACTCACCCCGGGCTTTTCTATTCCACCACATCTGCCGTCTCTGTGAATATGAACGCACGCATCCATTTGCGCAAAACCACTTTCAGCTCTGCCTCTCTCTCTCTCTCTCCCTCTCTCTCCCCCGGCGCTCCCAGTTGTAGTTTCTAACCGTGTGATGGACTCTGTTTCCCAGGCTCCCCCACGATCCCGCGCCCCTCACTTCCTGTCAACAAGAGACCCAACCTGGTGGGGAAACCCGGTGACCATGGTGAGGGTTACCACTGCACTAGGAGCATCAACACCACCTCATAATCTCACGTCTCTCTCTTCTTGTTTACAGTCAAGACAAACGTAACGTATGCATTCACATCTCAAATCAACGTTGGCTGCGATGTGCACCACGAGCTGCTCTTCCTCCTCCGCTGAACAGGGCCGATGCAGATGAATGTTGTGATCGCACTGTTATGTGTTTTCTTTCTTTCTTTCTCTGAATATCTGGACATGAGTGTGTGTCAAAGAGTGTGTGAGTGTGCATATGCTGTATGTGTGTCCTGCTCTCTCAAACACAAAACTGTTGTTATGCAACAAGTGACCCCTGACCTCTCCGCCGTAGCGAGTGTGCAGGGTGGGGGGGGGGGGGAGGGGTTGCACCAGAGAGAGAGAGAGAGGGGGACCGGCCCCTTGCAGGGACGGCCCCAGATCTGATCTCTCCTCCCCCCCCCCTCTCTCTCTCGTGTCCTCAGATAAACCCATGGACCTGAAGCAGGGGGAGAAGGAGTCCATCCTGAAGCCGTTCCCCATGGTGACGGCCAAACCCAAACAAGAACGCAGGACCACGACTACCACCGTGTCTCCGCCTCTGAACGGCACAGGTGACCTCATCGGAGAGAGCAGCTGGTGGTTTATGCGTCCGGGAAAACCCACGTACCTGGTCACGATTTTAGAAGAGTAGCTCATGTGGTAGTTTATGTACAACTGAGAAATAATGGCTACCCTCAGGCAGGCTGACGATTAATGTGTTAATGTGTGTTTCTGTGTTTGTGTGTGTGTTAGAGAGAGACAGAGACAGAGACAGAGACAGAGAGAGAGAGAGAGACACACACACACACACACACACGACACACACACATACCAAAGCACAGACAGAGCACACACCACACACAGAGCACACACCAGTAGACAGAGCACACACCACTACACAGAGCACACACCAGACACAGACACCACACCACTAGACAGATCACAGAGCACACACCAGTAGACAGAGCGTACACGACTGACCCGCGGTGCCAAGGCTGTAAAGTCCTCGGAGGACGCACTGTTCCAGACCTCCAGCTCACCCTCCCTCTCTCCTCTCTCTCTCTCTCTCTCTCCATCTCTCCCTCCTCTCTCCTCTCTCCCTCTCTCCTCTCTTCTCCTCTCTCTCACTCTCTCTCTCTCTCACTCTCACCCGTTCTCGGCTCTCAGGCATGAGGTTCGATATGTCCGAGAACTCGACCATCTTCAGCTCCCAGCCGGCATCCAAATTCGATGGCATGGGGAACATACGATTCGTGGGTGAGTCCCTGCCCCCCTCGCCGTCCCCCCAACTGCAGTGACTCCAGAACAACACAGATCAACCATACTAGAATAGGATCTGGTTTCCACGCGCATCACTTTATCCCAATCGACTTCTAATATACAGTATCCTATATCATATCAATATCCTTATGATTGTATGCTCATTGCATATCATCACATTTCCATAGCTCATGACTCAGAAGTGTTCCTCTTCTGAGTCAAGTCTGAGACAACTTATCCTTCACTTTTGGTTTGGTCACTGCCTCCCTGCCTCCCACCTCCCTGCCTCACGCCTCCCTGCCTCCCCCCACCCTGCCTACCTGCCTCCCCCCTCCCTGCCTCCCCCCTCCCCACCTCCCTGCCTCTCCCCTCCGCTCCTCCCCGCCTCCTGCCTCCACCTCCATGACTCCCTGCCTCCCTGACTCTCGCCTCTCTACATCCCTGCCTCCCCCTCCCCACCTCCCCCCCCGCCTCCCCCCCCAAACAATCCTACCCTGCCTCTCCCCTCCGCCTCCTCCCCGCCTCCTGCCTCCCTGCCTCCCACCTACATGACTCCCTGCCTCCCTGTCTCCCCCCTCCTGAACTCTCGCGTTCCCCCTCCTCTCTGACTCCCACCTCCCTGCCTCCCCACCACCCTGCCTTCCCCCTTCCCACCTCCCTGCCTCCCCACCTCACGCCTCCCTGCCTCCCACCTCCCTGCCTCCCAACTCCCTGAACTCCCATCCCCTCTTTCCTGCATCCCTGACTCCCACCTCCCTGCCTCTCTGCCTCTCTGCCTCTGCCTCGCCCCCCCCAAGCTCCCCACGTTGTCTACAAGACGGACAAGAAGCCCAACGAGCCGTGCTCCATCACGCGCTCCCTGACGTACTTCCCCGACGAGGAGGGGGGGGAGCAGAACGTCACGTCGGCCCCGCGGCTCCCGCCCTCCAACCTGACGGTGGTGACGGTGGAGGGCTGCCCCTCCTTCGTCATCCTTGACTGGGAGAAGGCCGACAACGACACCACGGGTACACGCCTGTGTGTGTGTGTGTGTGCGTGTGTGTGTGTGTGTGAGTGTGTGTTTGTGTGTGAGTGGGTGTGAGTGTGTGTGTGTGTATGTGCGTGAGTGTGTGTGTGTGTGTGTGTGTGTATGTGCGTGTGTGTGTGTATGTGTGTGTGTGTGTGTGTGTGTGTGCGAGTGTGTGTGTATGTGTGTATGTGCGTGTGTGTGTGTCAAGGTTATTATAGTTTAGCATTTTTCATTAGTTTTTATTTTTATTTCATTTTGACTCAGTTTAGTTTTAATTAGTTTTTAAAGTGGGTTTGTTAGTTTAGTTTAGTTTTTATTTTTTGAAAAAGCTTAGTTTGAGTTTCGTTTTTATTAGTTTCAGTGTTAGTTTTAGTCTTTAGGAATGATGCAACAGACCAAGGGGGGGGCCAGTCAGGGAAGCTTCATTTTTTGCTTGCAAAACAACATGCTCAAAATGAATAGTAGATACTGTAGTATATACAGTATGTGTGCATTATGTAGGGGTATGGGGAGACAGGGCGGGTCTTGGCAGGGGCTTGCCCACTTCTGGATGACTAGGTGCTGTGTGGAAGAAAACTTGCTTTTTATTTGAATGATCCTTTACTTTAAAACAACAATGTTATGGATTAGGCACCTACGTCATCGCCAGGTAGCTCTGAGCCTGAAGCTGCATCAGGGGCAGGGACAACTGATTTATTATGAATAGCTTGCTAAAGGTTTGCCTGCATTGATTAAATGTCGACTAAAAGAAGAGCGAATTGTAAATACTCAAGCACGCACCCACACATTTGAGACAAGCGCAGTAACACAAAAAAGTAACCAACACAATAATCCAGCCATACCATAGAAAATGACTATGACAGTAATATGTAGCCTAGGTTATGTAAAAACAAACTGACTTACATGCATGCATGTAAGTCATCAGTCGTCACAAAGTCATCCCAAATGGACTCTTTCTTAACTCGCTTTCTCCCGACTTTTGCCGCCATGATACCAGTCGAGGGGCGTGTACTACAAGTGGCTCAGCGGAAGATAGACTGAGGCTCTGTATGAAATAAATTGACAAAGACAAAAAACTAAAGACATTTTCTCTATAATTGTATTTTATTTTAGTTAGTTTTGTAAAGACACAATACAGTTTCAGTTAGTTATCGTTTTTTTGTGAAGCCTCGTTTTTATTTTTATTTCAGTCAACGAAACAGAAAAATCACATCTAGTTTTCGTTAACGATAATAACCTTGGTGTGTGTGTGTGTGTGTGTGTGTGTGTGTGTGTGTGTGGAGGGAGGTTAAGGAGTTTAAGGAGAAGAAATTGGTGTTTTGAGTGGACAGTGGACCCTGTTATGACAAGACGTGTTGTTTGGACTTGGGTCTACCCATTTAGCTACTATTTAGCTCCATGTCCTCGTCCCTCAACACATC
This sequence comes from Coryphaenoides rupestris, assembly GCA_002895965.2. Lineage (NCBI taxonomy): Eukaryota > Metazoa > Chordata > Actinopteri > Gadiformes > Macrouridae > Coryphaenoides > Coryphaenoides rupestris. The sequence goes on from PIJE02000493.1 coordinate 187,982, forward strand.
TGCGGCTCGTTAAATTGAAACAACAACCTGACACATGTGAGGCAATTGCTAAAATGTTTGTGTTATTGAATCCAAGTTGGGAATCTGTTATTTAATTTTTATTATTCTGTTGATTTCTCTATTGTTTGTATTGTACTGTATTGCTATGAAACCTGGCACAAGAATTTCCTTTAATAAAGTTTATTAAAGGGATTAATAAAGTTCTATCTTATCTTATCTTGATGCTGTGGTTGTGTCTCCTGGCTCAGAGTATGAGGTCATCTCCACCACCAAGGGTCCCCACGGGGAGGAGGTCTCCATCCTGACCACCAACCAGACGCACACGGCCGTGGAGAACCTGAAGCCCGAGAGCAGGTACACACACACACTCACACACACACACACACAAACACACACACACGCTCACACACACACGTTAGCTCACGCTCACACTCACTCTCACACACACACACACGCTCACACACACACACACACACGTTAGCTCACGCTCACACACACACACACGCTCACACACACACACACACACACACACACACACACACACACACACACACACTCACACACACACATGCTCACACATGCTCACACACACGCACAACCTCGACCTGACCCTGGCGTGATGGACAACAGGATCTAAAAAGGTCAACTAACCTGTCCACTGCATGCCTCCCGGATATCTTCACAACGTCACGAGTACATCACTAAACATGTCAGCGAATAAAGTCCATCTTGGAAAAATCTCTTAGTGTGGGGGCATGGTCTGAAGCCCCACCCCCCCACCACCTTTGCTGGTATGTGTAGTTTGTACCGTACAACACATTGATAAGCCTTAATAACATAACTAGAAGTAATCACTTTAAGATCTAGACACAAGGATAATTGCCTTCATCTCCACCTGAATGTGTGTTTGAAATTGTTATTATTTAAAAGTAAGCGAGGTTAACACCGAGGGTTGATAAAAGTTGAACTTCAGCTGAACACCATTCTTACAACGTGATAACAAATAAACGGTGTGTTTTTTATTATTGCGCTGCGGAAATTGAAACTTGAAACATTTGAAATGATTGTTCATTATAAATAATGACTTTAACCGTAAGTCACGTCAACGCCTGCAGAAACATGTTGATTTGATAAGGCCCTTTCTGCAGAATATCTTATTTCCTTCGTGACCAAAGGCAAATTTAAATAATAAACTTTTGTTTGACCATTTGCTGAGTACACGGAGGGGATTTCTACACGGAGTCACAGTAAAACTGGGTGGAGTGGCTAAAAAACTGTTTTTATTTCATTTAGTCAGTCGCATCTGGAACCTCCAAATTCAGCAGAACCTTGCGGAGGTCCCAGCCTGCTGCCTCCAGTCGTCAGTACATTTGAAGGCAGCACATGGAATAGTCATTAGGTCTGTGCGTGCACACATGCGCACGTTCTCATGAGCGCACGTGTGCATGTACCGAAAATAAATAAAAAAATACAAAAAAAGTCCAGTTTTCTCACTTTAGGAGATGCGAGTAAAGCCCCCCAAAAAACGAAAAAGTTCTAACTATGGAACATAACCAGCGCTTCTCATTTCAGATTTCTGAATATTACTATAAATGGCTGACAAGGATGTGAGCCAACACAATGCATAGGCCTACTGGGAAGAGAACATCGATGGGATTCCAGTGAACTGCCGATGGGAACAGGGCCTCTGTCGGTCCGCTGCAGTAACGGTACGCGTCTGACTTTTCTCCCGTGTCCCGCCCTGCAGTTATGAGTTCACCGTGGTGTCCAAGAACGAACTCGGATCGGGACCCTTCAGCGATCCGGTGTCTTTCAGCACCGAGTCCGGTAGGTTCGGGGACTGTTCCCCGCCCGTGTGTGTGTGTGTGTGTGGTGTGTGTGTGGCGTGTTGTGGACCACACCGGAGGAAATCCCCTCATAACAATAATAAGTGGAATTAGTTCTCCTCAGCCGCCCACCGTGTCTCTCCGCTGTGCCGAGTGGTCGTTAGGACAGCGCGCTGATACGCTGATTACCGCGGCTTAGTGTCTCGAAAGGTGAGCGTTCAGGCGGCGGCTGCGGCTGCGGCTGTGGCTGCGGGGGTCTAATGGCTTCAACGTGGCCGCCCGGTTCCCAGAAGAGACCACTTGGGGTCCAGGCTGGCTGATTAAGACCTGGGGGGGTAACGCAGGGCTCGCCAGACATTTCCGCTGGCTCATTTGAAACACATGCACACATCGCTTAGGCCACAGTCACCTGACCTACATTTATTAACGCTGCTAATCCCCCATTGAGACAGTGGAAAACAGATGTGGACAACAAACAAGCTAACAAACTCGCAGAGACAACATTTGTTTTTTAAACCTGTGTCCTAAGCTCGGTTCACCGCTGATGCTACAAACAGGACGCCTCGATCGCTGGCTGCTTGCCTCTTCATGATCACAAGCCACAAGTCTTCTGGGGACTCAGAGAATGGGGACACACCTCCTGGGAATACTGCAGTTATGGATTCTTGATTGGGGACTTGATTGAGTGCTGCGATGCATTATCATTCAGAGAGACAGTGTGATTCATTACTCTTTTTATTTATTTATCTCATTCATCTAATTACTTTCAGAAGTGTCACACAGTGTTGCAGTGCTGTACAGTGCTAAACTGAAACGTACAAGTTGAGCTAAAACAATAAAACACCAACTAGAAACTAATCAAAGGCCTTGCTATACAACTAATGTCATGCCATTCTCTGTCTCTCTGTCTGTCTCTCCATGTCTCTCTCTCTGTCTCTCTGTCTGTCTCTGTCGCTGTCTCTCTCTGTCTCTCTGTCTGTCTCTGTCGCTGTCTCTCTCTGTGTCTCTCTCTGTGTTTCTGTATCTATCTGTCTTTCTGTCTCTCTCTGTCTCTGTCTGTCTCTCTCTCTGTCTCTCTGTCTCTCTGTCTCTCTGTCTTTCTCTCTCTCTGTCTCTCTCTCTGTCTGTCTCTCTGTCTCTCTCTCTCTGTGTCTTTCTGTCTGTCTCTCTGTCTGTCTCTCTCTCTGTCCACAGCTGATCCTCGTGTGAGTGAGAATGTTTCAGGTGAGTCACCTCCAGGTTGACTTTTCTTTCTCGTGCCTCCTCCGCCATGACCAAGCAGACATAAATACGCCTGTCTGTCTGTCTGTCTGTCTGTCTACCTGTCTCCTGTGCAGGGAAAGACGCCATCTGGACTCAGTTCCCGTTCAAGGCGGACGCGTACTCCGAGTGCAACGGGAAGCAATACGTCAAGCGGACGTGGTACCGCAAGTTCGTGGGCATCCAGCTGTGCAACTCGCTGAGATACAAAATCTACCTGAGTGACTCACTCAATGGTAGGTGGAGACGTGTACATATTGCAGTACAAATACACATTAGTGCACATCAGGTTCAGCCTTTCTACATCTGGACGTTGGAAATGAAAGGTCCCGAATTCTTGCATCTCGTCCACATCTCTCCAGACATTCAAGTTAAGTCACAGTCAGATGGCGGCAGTCGATTTCCATATATGCGCGCAGACTCCGAAACACTCCAGCCAATCAGATTAAATAACTAATTGACACGCTCTTGATAGCTTCTTGGCTCCAGCCAAATCCATTTCGAAGCAAAGCAGAAACCTCTTCTCCTCCTCGGAGAAAACCCTTCTGTGTACATTGCTGTTAATCCTTTAACATCGTTACTCCGTCTCTTTCAGAGGGAAGCGCTTCGGTTGCTCCAACGATTTCTACGCGTACTTCGGCCCAACGCCATTGTTTGATACATTCCACACTGAACTAAATCTCCTCCCACTAGCACTGATTGGTCCAATCGATTTTTTACATCCTGTCAACGTGCTCGAGGCCTGATCTGCAGAGAGAACCAGAAGGTGAACTCCCCAGGTCAGGAAGGTCTCTCACCACGCTATGCTCCTCCCCGGTCAGGGAAGTTCTACAACATCGGAGACCAGACAGGCCACGGCGAGGACCACTGTCAGTTCGTAGACTCCTTCCTGGACGGACGCACCGGCTCGCAGCTATTGGCTGAGCAGCTGCCCAGCAAGTCAGGTACCTCCCAGTCTGGCAGCCGGGCCCCACCCTGCTGGGCTCCTTATAGGACAGCCTTAGGGAACCTCTCTCTCACCTCATCTCTCTCTCTCTATCTTTCTAACTCTCTCTGTCTGTATTTCTAACACTCTCTCTGTTTCTATCTGTCTTTCTAACTTTCTCCTCTGTGTCTTTTTCTTGATCTCTATCTTTCTAACTCTGTATCTCTGTCTGTATTTCTAACTCTCTCTCTGTTTCTCTGTCTTTCTAACTGTATCTCTCTCTTTCTCTTACTGTCTGTCTTTCTAACTTTCTCTGTCTGTCTCTGTCTTTCTAACTTTCTCTCGCCTTTCTGTCTTTCTCTTGATGTCTCTGTCGCTATCTTTCCAACTCTGTCTCTCTCTGTGTCTATCTCTGTGTCTATCTTTCTAACTCTCTCTCTATCTCTGTATGTCTCTGTGTCTCTATCTTTCTAACTCTCTCTCTCTGTGTCCCCATTCTTTTATATTCTCTGTCTGTACCAGGGTTCTACCGGGCGATGCGTCAGGAACCTGTCCATTTTGGTGAGATTGGCGGGAACTCCCACTCCACCTACGTCGGTTGGTACGAGTGTGGAACGCCCATTCCTGGGAAGTGGTAATCCAACGCTGGGGGACGCCTTTATTTAGTTCTTCAGAAAGCTGCCTGGAAGTTACGATCCCTTCACTGATGGAGGGATGGAGGGAGGGGGAGGGAGAGGGAGAGGAGAAAAAATAAAGTGTCGATGTGGTCATCGCACCGATCCAAAGGGAGGGGGGGGAGGGTTGCGGTGGTGGTGTGGTGGGCCTCTCTGTCTTGTTGCCATGGACACTGTGGTTGTGGTGGGTTGTGTCTGCTTAAAGTGGTCCGGCTGCGCGCTCTGTCAACATGTACAGGAGGCTCGGGTGTGGCAGTCTGCTTGGTGCATTTCGTTACTGCATTGGTCTCCATTTCACTATTTATCAAACATGACGTCCGTCTACGGGGGGGAAACTCCTCTGGCGTTTCCACGTGAATATTAAAATATGATCAGAGAGAGAATGTTGGGAAGCTGGCTCCCAAAATGTAGTTTGTATAAAATAATTTATCAAATTATTAATAAGTATATCAACTTGCTGCCTTTTGAGACGAGACAAACGAAAAATGTTTAGCCGTACTTGCATGACACTTTTGTACACACCAAAAATGTTGTCAATTATTGATTATGCATTCATAAAGCGCATCATAATGGACTCAGGCCTGTTTTATATTTCTCAAAACCTTCTGCTGGCCCTGAGGGACGATTCGCATTTGCAGTTTGCACAGTTGTTCATGTGTGTATATGGTGGCTGATGGCTGTGAGCAGCTCCAAGTGTGACTTTCAGGTCTTCCATGTCCTTGCTGCAAACCGATTGTAATGATTTCAGAAACAATGTTCCGTGGGGTCAAAGTACAATGTATTTTTTTAAGTTTTCTACCAATGTATGCAACCAATATTACGTTATTTGTTTGTACCATTTAATGATTTATGTAATAAAACAAAAGTGTACATACATCTCAGACTGAGGGGTATTAAAAGCAAGTGTTTTTGCTTACCACAAATAACAAATCCGTTGTGTGGAATTGTGTTCTTGACATTTATTTTCATCAATAAAACAAATAACTTTCAATTAGGCCGGGACTTGAAGTGCCAGGACATCTGTTCTTCGAGTTCATCCCATGTGGTCACGAGGTTTTTTTTTTTTGTATTGTTTGTTGAACGATTGTGTTGCAAGTCGACGCGGACCAGACACACGGAGGACTAGTATATCCGTACTCCCTCCTATAAAACCAGCGTTAATAAAGAGCTCTCGCTTGATCCTTCTCACTCAGGACAGTTTGACACGAACGCGACCGCAATCCCTCTCGCCACGTTGCCTGGGCCACGCCGTCCCGCGGTCAGGGAAGCGCGGCATTATTATGGTTTTTCCAAAACTTGAGGATGGATGGGGGGGGAGAGAGAGAGAGAGAGACAAGCTCAACACACACAGACATGAACTCAGAGCCCACGCCGTGGAGGAGGAGGTGCAGACAGACCGGGACACCAAGCAGAACCAGAACCGGGCTCCAGGTACAACAGAACATCACCACTAAAAACAAAACCACTTGGGTCTCAGTGTTTTATTATGAGGTTCCAGAGAAAAATGTTACAATTTATACATACAAACAACTAATATTACAGGAAGGTATGAGTTTTTCCTTTATTTGATACATTAGTAAAAACAAGTGAGCAGATAAAGTGATAGAAAGAGCGAGAGAAAGTAATTACAATAAGAGAAAGATGAGATCAGGTTAATCCTTCTGGGCGCCAGCCATCAGCAGCCTCCCGTGAACCATCAGATAAACTAGTGTTCCCAGTGCAGTCCAACAACCACCACCACCACCACAACATTAATACCAACATGGTGGGGACAACAAAACAAAACCAAACAACACAACAGAACATAAAAGGCGTCTGAACCGACGCGGCTCGCTAGACGTTTCCGTGAACGACCCCATCCGTGGTCGAGCGTGATATCGTTGCAGATTACAGACGGGTGACGGACAACGGAAAGGAAAGGAAAGGCGTGATGTATACGGACAGCGGCCTGCCGTGATTCTCACAGGCATGTGCATAAAGACCCAACGATGGACACAGGAGGCATGGCGGTCACTTAGCGGGTCGCTCTCTCAAGAAGGAGGGGGTTGCTGGGGAGGGAGAACAAAAACCAAACTAAAACCAAACTATATTGACCGGAGGTCAGAGCGGGAAGGGGAGGGGTGCTAGAGAGACATACAGACCAGGGAGGGGTTCTTATAGAGGTGGGGGGTGGTCATTGAAAGGTGGGGTCAGATTTTAACACCATGTGAACGGCAACCAGGCTCAACAGGAGCTGGCGCCACACAGGGTCAGCCTTAAGATGTGTTGCGAGGATCGGGGGGATGACGGAGCGCACCGGGAGCGGGGCCCCTTATCTGTACCCGGGGCCGGGCTGGGTGTAGCCCTGGCCGTAGGGGGGCCGGTTGCGGGCATAGGGGTTTGCCGCCCCGGGCGGGGGGGTGACGTTGCTGCCCGGCGGCGGGGTGTAGGCAGGGCGGGGCTGGTACCCGGGGCCCGGCTGGGCGTTGGGCGCCAGACTGTAGTTGGCCGGCTGGGAGGACTGGGGGGGGTAGTTTTGGGAAGGGAAGGCCCCCGGTGGGTACTGCTGGGCCCCCTGAGGAGGAGGGGGCTGCTGCTGCCCGGCCTGGAAGCCCGGGGCGGAGGCGTGCCCAGGGGCCGCGGCCTGGGAGGAGGCAGGAGGATAGTTCTGGAACTGCTGCGGCTGCTGCTGCGGTTGTTGAGGCTGAGGAGGGCCGGGCTGAGGGGCCCCAGGCTGAGGGGCCCCAGGCTGAGGGGCTCCGGGCTGGGTGTTGTAGCCTGCTGACACACAGACAGCGATAAGGGGCGGGGGGTTCCTGATGCGTGCACTAGGCGCACACAGCTGGTCTGCAAGGGGCGTTAATCCTGCTTACCGGTGTACTGCATGCCATACTGCTGGGGCTGCTGCTGGGGCGGGTATCCACCTGGGGCCTGGTACTGCTGATAAACCTGACCTGGAATACACATACACACACACACACACACTCCTGTCAGACCGTACATGGACAAAACACATGGATACTACCTCAGGGCAGGGGTCGTATTCATACAGTCTGCAGTCCGAAAACTCGAGGCAGACAGACAGAGCTCCATGTCTCATTCCCTTGGTCCCCTCACATTACAAATGGATACTTTTAACAAATGATGGTAACCAATTACATATAAAGCCTGGTTCACACCTGGACACAAGCGTAGCATAGCACCAGGCCGGGCTGCCTGAACGAAAACAGCTGCTAGCGCCACCATGATAAAACCCATCGGTTCCTAGAAGCCCGGGAACCCAGACACATTACAGCCAGGAGCAGCTCTCCAAACTAAACACGGCAGCATGCAGGTGCCATGGCGGACTGAGACGAACGTACACATAAACCCCCCCCCCCCCCACCCAAAAAAACCCCAACAGACAGGCGTGCTCACGCATACTAGCATTCCTACGCCGTGTCGTACTGACACGCTGCTGGCACGGGGAGACAAGTGGCTAGCCGCAGAACCAAAACAAAGCATGCAGGAGTCCACCGCGGTGGCCGCGGGGTAATTGCGGTGGACGCCAACAGGCCGGCCTTGTGTCTGCAGAGGCTAACGTCCAGCAGTTCGGTTACCCATGACTTCACGCCGCTTATGAATACACGTGTAGGTCGAGTGCTGTCACAAAACGGACTGCAGGCCCCTCAAAGCCTGGAGACCCAGAACAGCCCACAGGCTGATGGATTGATTAATTAAAAAAAAAAGTGTGGGAACATTTCATCGTTGTGTTATTACTTATCAATACCCGAGCCCCACCACCCACTTGACACAACGCACCACTGACACAACTCTGGCTCGTCCTTCGTGAAGGCAAGATGGAAAACTTCTTGAATTCCTCAAAACAAGAATGTCCGCAAACCCGTGTTTGTTTTCCCTTCTCCACTCGAACACTCCACACAGTCCGGCCAGGCCCAAAAAGAAATAATAAATTACACAGAAGAAGATAAATAAAAATGAAGGCTCAAAATGGTGCCTGGGACATAATGGGAGTTCAGTGGCTTTTCATGTGGCAGGAAACCCGAAGTGTTGACTTTCCACCCATGAGGCTGGAGATAGAGGAGCCCTTCACAGCTCCTGAGAGCCAAGTGGGAGACCCCAGGCCGGTGGGTGGGAGGAGCATTCGGGAGACTCCCACGTACTCAGGGTCAAAAGAGGCCTCTGCATTTGGCTGCTGCTGCAGGTTCTAGAAGATCCAGCAACCGCTGAACATTAACAACATATCTTGTTGCTTGAACTCGCCTAGACTATGTCTTGACAACGGGGGAAACTCTTGATCTTGAAATAAGTATTTCAAGATTGGATTCCATAGACATGTACATCGCAATACCGTACCATTCATCATCCTGAGAGAAATTATTTGTGCAAGGAGACCCAACCACACGTTGGAAGGCTCCACGAGGCTCTGCATTAATCCGCCATGATCCTGGTCAGTAAGTACGAATGTGGCAGCCATCTGTTAACCCGCTGACAACATCACTAACACACGCGCCACAGGGTTTGTTTTTACTTTTTTTTTTCCGCCGTGCGAGCCGGCCGATGTGTGAAATTGGACGCCCCTTTGGTTCTCCTGGGTCTGCTATCCATCACCCTGTTATATAACTGATGGAAGGATGCACTCCTGTCAGGGCCTGTTTGGCCCACAATGCTTGTTTAACTCCAGCAGAACCAGAGCGCCTCTCTGCATGAGGGAGGGAGCGAGGGGGACGCTGGGGGCCTCTTGAGGAGAGACCGCAAGAGCACGGCCTTGGAGGTAGAGAAAACACCATCGACAAGCTCTTCACGAGAGGAATCTGATGTTCGGGAAGATAAAACATCAACGCCATTTGTGGGGTTTTTTAACGAAAGTAAAAAAAAAAGAAGGAATTTATTAACAATTTAAGTTTTCCTCCTCCACGCTGTGCGGTGACCAGCGACCAACCTGCTGCTAGACGCCATCAGTGACATGATCTTGTTAGCTGCATTCTTAAGGTAACAAGTAATCCTAAGAAGTCGGGATTGAGACACACACACACAAACACATTTGGCGTCTTAACCAAAAGATTCTGTTTAGATGGTAATCAACTAATTGACGGTTACGTTGCTTCAATTCACCCGGGAACCAGCAGACGTGGTCAGAGGGCACAGCGGAGGGGAAAGGGAACCGGGCGGCGGCTCTCAGGTCCGGAATAACTCGTTCTCTCGGCCACGGCAGCGTGCCAACCATCTGCTGCCTTGGACGGGCGGGAGACAAGGAAGGAGAAGGGGTGGGGAGGGGGTGAGGAGGAAGACAAATGATTGGTCACGCTCCAAAAGGATCCGCCATGTTGAGCACGAAAACCTTGCAACCAGCCAGCATGAAACAGTAGATTAGATGTTGTTGTTTTTTGTCTGAGGACACCTTCTGATATGATGAGGTCAGGGTGGAACATTAGTTAAGTGATGGAACATCCAGGACGTTTCTGCCGCTTCAGGGATCTGCAGGAACTCCAGGATTGATGTTTTATCCGACCAGGCGTTTGAAGGGTGGAACTGCAAGACTGGCTCCCTCCTCCCGATGCCAGCTTGGTCCTGGTGTCACCACAGAGGCTTTGAAAAATGCCAGAAAGGAAGGCGATACACTATCCCCCCAAACGACCATAGTACGTTCTTTCCCACCCCATCCTGAGGTTGAGCTGTTCTGGTGAGAACAGTGTTTCCATCCGTATACATGACTGATTCCTCCCCTCGGTCCTATGAAACTCAACCAAAACCCTACGGATCTTGCAACTGTGGTCCAGCCAAACCACAGACCTGCTGGTTGGAGAGGAGAGGGAGGGGAGGGGAGAGAGAATTTGCTCTGAACTCATGCGAGCCAACGCAGGTGCATTTAGAAGCCAGCGATGTCCACCAAGTCCAGTCTGCTGTGCAGGGTGTTCAGACAGGGTGTTCAGACTGGAGAGTTTTCGATCAGAGTTCCATGAGACCCCAGGGCCCAGACCTCTTCCTTCCAACCCTGCATTTCCCCCCACCTCGGTGTCTTGGTGATTGGGGTCATTAGTGAAATCGAACAGGCACCAGTCTCTGCCAGTCACATGCAGCAGTGGACCTCAAAGTAGAACATCATGCAAACACGGACCTGAATCTTCCTCAGAATCTTATCGTGCACGCTGATGTAAAATGTAGGGGAGGTTAGAATAATATTCCTGAAAAGTAGCAGAAACACAGTGATGTTTCACTCCCTTCGCTACAACTCTAACACAGTCATTAATCTCTCTCTATCTCCCCCTCAGGCCCCAGAGAAGATGGGTGATCTCAGAGGCCCTGGGTCTGGGCCTAGCATGAGACAATATGACACCATGAGATAATGCGGCGAGGAGATATAGCATGCAGCTAAAAGATAGCATGCAGCTAGAGATGGCACGCAGCCAAGAGATAGCATGCAGCTAAGAGATAGCATGCAGCTAAGAGATAGCATGTAGCCAAGATATAGCATGCAGCCAAGAGACGGCATGGTATTCTTAATGGACTGCTAAAGCATTGTTGCCCATGTTTAAACGACATTGCTGAAGTCACCCACAGCTAGGTCTCCCCCTCTTTCTGTCGATTCAGTACTGGCCCTGAGCCCATAAAGGGCGGGGCAAGACAGACCTCAGCCGATTGGTTGACGCACACCACGGCGAGGTAATGGTTTCAAAAGCTGCCACGAAATGACTCCTCATGTCAACAGACTGACTGAGTGACACTGTGGCGAGACTCAATAAAGCCTGTCTACAGCTGCGCAACTGTCTACAGCAAGTGGTTTAGTCCCACAAGAAAGATAAACTTGTGGTCTGTGTGTGCGTCTGTGAGGTTTTTAGACTTATCTGCATGCCCAATATAATGCAACATAATCCATCCTGCCAGTGTCTGTAATTCCAGACGCAGGCACATGAGACACCACAGCAGAGGGTTGTTTATTTTGACACCACATGACTAACGGGAGTGCTATTAAAAGACAATATACGGGACCGAGAGGATCACAACAACCAGTCTGAGCGGCGGCGGCGTGGGACCTCAGTGGTCCGAATCGGGCGGCCAGAGCCACCCCACGCACACGACAGCGGTCCCTGACTAAGAACACCGGTCAGAGTTCACCACCAGGCCAACACAGAACTACACCTCCACCCCTACAACGGACGCTGAAACGGAGTGGAACACTGTCGCTCACCAGGGTGTTCATAATGACAGAAATGTGCGTCAAAAGTGCCACAGGCGAAGCCGAATTAATAGGTAAAGTCCTGCGCGTTAAACACCGCTTTAATAAATGTTATTTTAAGAGGACCTCGTGGACTGCTATGATTAATTTGCTTTTTTCCAGTAAGTATAATATATTCTATAGTCAGCAGAACGTATGATTAATACACGATGTTAGCACGATGTTCCTTGACTGTGCATCCACTGGTCTGTACGTCCAAAACACACTGATAACCACAGCCAGTATATTTGCAAACCCATTTGCACACATATTTAACCATTTATTTACAGTATAAATCGGTAAGTGTTCGCTGTAAGCCCGCCCTTATGTTTTACAAAAGCGCTTCATGTACAAGATAAGACGTTTATCTTGCCAAGCTCAAAGAGTCACCGGCCCCCTTTCATGACCGTTGTCGTTGTGTGTGTGTGTGTGTGTGTGTGTGTGTATGTGCGTGCGTTCCCCACTCACCATCCATGGCGGTGGGGGGTCCCGGCTGAGCTACTCCTGCATACTGGGGTGTCGGCTGCTGGGGGGGTGCAGAGGAGGAAGAGGCGATGCTGTCGGGGGTCCCCGAGCGCTCCTCAGCCGACACACCAGGGGGCGCTGCACACACACACACATGATGAAGATGCATGGAATCATTGACAACCAACCAACCACGGGTGGACTGCTGAGATCAAATATTGTATTGCATCCATCATGAGATTACTATGGCGAAAGGGTGTTATTTTTTATAGAAGAACTAAATAAAAGTTCGATTTACAGACTCGTTGATGACGAGTGTGGAAGATGAAAAGTCTTACCTGTGGCGGCCTGGTCCTCGCTCAGGCCAAAGGCAGAGATGACGTTCTTGCTGACCTCGTCCTGGTTCTTCAGTGGGTCGAAGGCTGACATGCTGGCGGCGCTGACGGGCGGGGCCTGCCTCAGGGCCTGCTCCGCGGCGGGAGCCTTGCCCTCGCGCCTGTCCACCAGGTCTACCAGGAGGAGGAGGAGGAGAGGGTGAAGGTTGTGAGCGACCAGAAGTCACCAGACCAGAGGAGCTGAGTGCTGATGCTTCACATGCTAGCGGGGCGCGAGGTTGCGTGGCTTCGAGGAGAACTCTGACTGTTCACTGCAACGTTTTGGATCTAAACATAAAGGAAATTAACCATGCATATGCTATTGCCCTTGTGTGTGTGTGTTTTTCCTTTGAGGTGCCTTCAGTGACGTGTGTGTGTGTGTGCGAGGATGGAAAATCACAATCGTAACACCCGTCACAGGGTTGAAAACGTAAATATGTGCGTTTGCATCGAATGATACCTTTAACAGTTGTGACTGAATTCAGAACCAGACACCAATAACCGTCGTTCTGACGTGACAGCAGAGCGGGAGCTGGAGACTGCAGACCTCCTGTGTGTGTGTTGGAAGGCTGAGTGGGGGGGGAGTGAGGAGCCTATGGAAGGTGGTGGGGGGGAGGAGGTTTGTGGGCGCGAGGCTCCGTACCGCTGTCGGGCGCGGTGGCAGCGAGGCCGGGCTCAGCAGGGGGATCCAGGCTGTCCAGCAGGCTGTTGACTTTGTTGCGTAGCTCCATAAGCTCCCTGCGCAGGTGCTTCACCTGGCTGGACTCCAGGGGGCGGGGCTGGCCGTTCACTGGAGACCGTAAACGCAGGAGAAAGAGATGAGAGACGAGAGAGGGGCGAAAGTGAGACATTATGAAATTTACAGCGCGGTTAATGATACTCCTCGGTAGGGATGCACCGATACCAGTATTCGGTATCGGTCCGATACTGTGCTCATGTACTCGTACTCGTTAAACTACTCCGATACAACCGCACTGATACCACTTTGGCGACGCAACGTTAACCTTGTAATATTCTTAGCCAAGGAATATTGAAATAAAGAGATGCAACCGAGTTGTCGTTTATGGATGTTTAATAGAAACTGCGCATGGTACCGAGCATGGGCGTAGAATTTAGTGGGGACGCTGGGGACATGTCCCCACCAATTAACGGAGCACCCCCCCCCATCAGAACCGCGAATTAACGGAGCACCCCATCAGAACCGCGAATTAACGGAGCACCCCCCCGAGACAAAAAATAACATGTTTTCAAAGTCATTAGAACTGTAGGCCTAAAGGGTTTTATTAAGTACTCGTATCGGTATTTGGTATCGGCAAGTACCCAAATGTAAGTACTTGTACTGGTAGGTGGTATCGGTGGTATCGGTGCATCCCTACTCCTCGGGCAAATATGCATTTGTACGAGCTGTACGAGGCTACCAACTGTGTGTTTGACCCCAGTGAGAATAAAAGGACAGCTGGTTTCGTAAATCTTCTCCCGAGATCGTGAAAGTGTTGATTTTGCAAAAATACCAAGTGGCAGAAATTCCTATTTTTCCTGAGGGACGATAAAAACCGGACTCTCTGGCTGAGAGCGTGCCAGCACTCCGAACCAAAACTGTTGGCGTGCGCTCCAGGTGGGTTCATGCCTCCGGCGGTCAGGTGGGGCACCAGGGTGGAGGTGAAAGCCTTTCAGCAGGCTCACCTTTCACATCTCCTGACTATAAATATGTAAATAAGCTGCTGTCCAGCTGGTGAGTCCTCATCGCTAGGCTTAGGGCTGAAGGCTGTGCTGGCGAGAGGTGAACCCTGAACCCTCTCTTCTCCATGAATGTAAACCACACATCCCCAGTTAAATACACCATTTGGTAGCACATTTGGTGCTCAACAAAAAACATGGCACGTGCATTTTCTGCAGGTCACCAACGTATACAAAAGCAGATTAGCTCGTCGTAGTTTTGGTCCAGCGTGCCACACATTAAGGTCCTTCTCTTTATCTGCTGACTGAGCCACGAAAACTAATTAAATAAGGCAAACAAACACACACACACACACACACACACACACACAGGACAGACAATGGCCGCCGGAGCTCATAGAATCACGGTGATTTCTGGGGGCTCTGAATGACAGCTTAATAAAAGCTATCTGCAACCACCAGGGCTGGCAAAGTGGTTTGATATGCAGCACAGTTACTTGGGCCCCTGACGACTGGAGCTCAAGTTACGAGCGACGAAGCCAAGCGGTTCTGCAGCAAATAATATCACCCATGAGCATGGAACCAGAGCGCGGGTCAACCGTGTCCTATTGGCCCCTCTGCGGATGCCAAGTCTCTGTGTGTGGGTGTCTGACACAAAGCAGAGACGCTGGGCTTTAGAAGGGACACCATCGAGACGGTGGCTGCTGGAACTCTCATAATACCCATAAAACAACTTTAATTCTCGGCGCACCAGGGAATATCATCTTCCCTGCGAGGTCGCTGCAAACGCTGCTGCTTCATGGACCTTCACCAACTGGGCTGGAACCCTTCCTGTCTTGTGTTACTTTACACACACAATCCCATGACAGTCACAGCACAAACTACTGTACTGTACTGTGCCTTTAATATGCATGCATGCATTACATTACTCTCTCCATCTGACTATTTAAAAAGACTGCACACGTTCAGGAAGTCTTAGGGTTGAGTTTAAACTAACCAGTAAAACAAGCACCAACGCTCAGGTGAACGCAAGTATTTGCCTGCAACAAATGCAAACAAGCAACACAAAAATAGACCAGGCTTGCAGGAGTCTGGCAGAACTGGAGAAAAGCGAGGGCCTGGATTGGAACAAATTATGGTTTGTATTTCCCAGACTGCAGGACTAGACTGCCCCCTAGTGACCACTTGTAGTAAGTACCACAACCATAAGCAGAACGTACACGTGGAGTGAGTTTGGCGTAAAGTTAAATGGCAGGGCTTGACCTTAACACACAGTAACATAAACAAACCTTTCCATCACGGACAAGTACGCTACGTGGCTATTGGGCAAGTCAAACATCGTGACCACTTGGCCTTTGTTTGGCAGAGATGTTTGCTTGAGAAGTTTGTTTGCGTTTGTGTGTTACACAAATATTGTGTGGAGGGATTACAACGGTTAACCCCTAAATCGGTTAACTGCCGAGAAAAGTTTCGACTAGCTATGCACGTCGGTCAACAGGTTGATTTGCATACACACACTTCAAACTGGACGCGTTGTAATTTTGTGTCTGATCTAACGAGAGCTCTACAACTCATAACTCGCTCTACAACTCATAACTCGCCCCACACGGGGAACTCTATATTCACGTTCAGTAATTAAGTCATCTCGAAATGAGAACGAATGGGACTCAACACTTTAGACCGCCTTACTGCTGACAAGCCACAACAGGCAGGGATTATGCACACACCCACGCCGGTGAAAACAACTCTCAGTTGGTTACTGGAATAAATGCTGTCTCATGAGTCAAATAATCATCACGCTAATTTCTTTAACAAGCTTGTTGTTCCGTGACGAAAAGTAAAAAACAATGTGGGGGCTCTGGCCAGGATCTCATGCGGCCAGGGTCTTACCAAACAAGGTGAGCTTGAGTATTCTACTGCACTGGATGGCAAACGAGAGGTCAGAGCTGTCGAAGATGGTGATGAGGTCGTCATCTGTGGAGGAAGAGGAAGGTAGAGAGCAGAAGATGGTGAGGACGGACACACACACACACACACACACACACACACACACACACACACACACACACACACACACACACACACACACACACACACACACACACACACACACACACACACACACACACACACACACACACACACACACACACACACACACACCTCGATAGTCGACCATGCCCCCCTCCAGACGTACCCTCGTCCTTGTACTTGATGGTGACCTCGTCGCTGCTCTGGAGCTTCCCGCGGAACACGCGCTGCATCATGAGCACCAGCTCGTCGTAGGTGATGTCCTCGTTGTGGATGGGGATACGGCGGATGTCGTCGCCCAGCTGGGCTTTGATGATCAGCTTCCCGCTCAGATCCAGCTGGCCGTTCATGGTGCCGTCTGCCCTGCTCTGCTCTGCTCTCCCACCTCTGGAGCCACACAAGACAAGAGGGGATGGTGAGATGGTGGACCTGAGGTGTTCCTTCATTCACGGGAGGACCACCGTCTTCACGGCACCCCTTCTCCCCCCCCCTGGCTGTGTCTCAGGAATTACAGACACAACTATTGTTCTTCATGTATGCCGACATTTAAATAGCACAAGTAGGTGTTCTCCTAGTAGGTGTGCTCCTGTTGACAGTGGTGTGGCTTAGTGTGGACGATCCCTTCAGGAATGTTTGACACGGTCAATTCAAGATGGTTGTTTGACTAAAGTATGTTCCCATGAATATCCGCGTTCCGGATATATATATTTGATAGCA
>PIJE02000493.1:216539-224039 GCA_002895965.2 Coryphaenoides rupestris
CTTTGCTCACTGAAAAAACTAACACAATCTCTATTTATTGATCGGCAATATAACATTGATTATACTTCCCAGACAATAAGGGAATCAAATACCGTACCCATAGTTTATCCCAGAATTAGTTAATAAGATAAAACATTACATGACAATGATGCCCTTCGCCGAACCAAACATGAATACTTTTGTTCATTCAAATGATAAGAAAACTAGTTCAACCCAAATTAGATGGCATAAATTAAAAAACTGAATCAACAAGAACCAGGAGACAGCATCGACCAGCATGGCTCCTCAACTAATCGAGGAAACATAAATTTTTCATTATTCAAAGTTTACACCCATATGCAGCTTATTAGCTCATTTATAAGTTGACCCAACATGTGATATAACGCATATTTTGATCTCCTAGATCAGGGGTCGTGCAACCTGCGGGCTCCGGGAGCCGCATGCGGCTTTTTAGCCCCTCTGCAGTGGCTCCCATGCAAGCTCTTGAAAAAAAAGTGTTTAATATTTCGTTCAACTAACAAAACAAAACTGATTTTTATCTGGTTTAAATAAAGGTAAAACGAAAGGTAAAAAAAAGGTAAAAAAAGGGCATATTGGTGGCAATTAGGCAGTAGATGGACGACTACAGACAGCACAATTCGGACGGGACATATAAGGCGCGAAGTCCAGGCGGACCTTGGGTCCTTGGCGGATTCGCGCCCGAGGCGTTCACGGGCTACTCTGCCTCACGACCGCCTCCTACTCTGCCTCTGATTGGTCAAGTCATGAAACGTTGTTCAATCCAATCACTGCGAACAAACATTCTTGACGAAACTCGCTCTCGAGCTTGTCAGTTGGATTGTATTTAGAGCAAGACGAAGCGACACTTAAAAACATAAAAAACGTTCTTTATGATATCATGTTTAGCCGCCCTGCCCGTCTGCAGGTGGCTAATCTTGAGTTTCCGACCCCTGGTAAGCTAATCATGGATAAATCCAAGAAAAGAAAAGTTGCTGAGGAAAATAGAGATTTTAATTCTAGCGTGAACAGATTAATTTGCTTTCACTACGAACGATGCAGGCTTACAAACAAACTGGCCTATGTTTACTCGTTTTATATGTTCTATATGTTTATACTTATTATACTCGTTCTATATGTTTTATTTATTTCAAATATATAACTTTATATTTTATTAATTTCCCACAAATAAGGGAAGGACTAAAATAGACCTGCATGTTCTGTGTTTGATTTAAAAGTAGGTCTACACATGCCAGTGTTTTTTCTCCTCTTCATAAGAGTTTGAGGTTTTCCTATGTTAGAACAGCAATACAATGTTCTTCAACAGTTTTCTCTTTGTTGTTTTATAATTTCATAAATGCAACAAAACTATAGTTCTTTTAACGTGGGTCCACAAAAAAAATCGAAATGAAAAATAAAATAAAATAAATAATAATAAAACGAAAAATAATAGATATACTAGAAATAAGCTTTTGAATAAATTCCAATCCCTCTGTATATATAGTTACTTTTATATAATCGTTATACCACTGTTATCTTCATTTTAAGGGTAAAATAGGTTTTGCGCGGCTCCAGATGAATTTTATTTTGTGGGAGAGGGGGCCAAAAATGGCTCTTTTGATAGTAAAGGTTGCTGACCCCTGTCCTAGACAAATAAGAAACTCTCAAAAGAAGCACAGTGTAAAAATACTGTAAAATAAAGTTGCTAATCTGTTGTGTACATCCATCAATCATCATCGCTCCATAACTCTTCCTTCTACTCAAGCATGAGCCACCTCCTCCGGTCTCCTCCATCATCATTACTATGCATGGATGACCGTCCTTGTTGCCCTTTGACCTTTTCTCAGGCGGATGCTGCTTCTCACACGGTGCTGCTAACCTCTCTACTCTCTGCCTCCGCAGTTGTTTCTCCCCGCACCTTTGAAAAGAGGCCCATGAAAGGGCGGTCCAGCGCCCCCTGACGATGTTGGTGGTCTGGAGCGGCCCGTCTCCGGTCTGGGCTCACGGATTTCCAGTCTCCAGATCAGCGATCCGTTACCGACGCGTACATCGGGCTCGGGGGAGTGTAATGCTTTCTAGATTAAGAGGTGCTTTGTAGTTACTCCCACTGAACGTGTCTCGAGCCAACATCAAGGCAGCTGGGAAATACTGCTACTAAACAGACAAGAAACAAACAAATCCATACGGTACAGTAATAGGCAGGAAGAACAATGAACTATAAATCCATGGTTCATAGACACCAACTATCAAAGACAAGGCACGACCTAAACACAGTTGCGCGGCTTCCCTGAAGTAAAATCTCAGGGGGGGCAATTTTTTTTGATTTTTTTCTGATGATTAAGGTGACCCATTCAATAGGCGCATGTAAGCAAGACAGTATCAATTTGTTTGTAGCATGATTAAACTCATACCAGAGTCCTTCTCTATGTCCACTAAGAGGCCAACTCCATAAACAAAATGGTGTAGCTCCCACAATTCAATTAATTTCATCGAATCTAATGTTGGTATGATGTACTTTCCCCCCATTTGTAGAAACCTGTTTAATTATTACATTTGGTCTTTGGAGGTCCTGATTTTTTAATGCCAATTTCGTCTGAATTGGATCGTCGAACTAAAAGGAACTTCTCTTCAGAGTACGGAATGCACCACACTAGTAGGCCATCTTGAAAGTAGCAAGTGACTTGATGGAGATATCCCCCTCCCTCTCTTTGGCCTCAGTTTACGTGATGCACGCAAGCGGCGTTAGGGCGAGTCCCAAAATCCTCATTCAAAATGCATTGGAGGCTCATTTTTCCGAAAAAAAGTTTTAACATGAGAGTCAATGGAAGAATGCTTGGGCGATTTTCCACGTCAATGAAATCGCCCAGAGAGGCGGGACCATTTGAAAACACGACTTGAATCTGACGATTCTGATTGGACAATGACAGATAATATGTCTAGAACACTGATAACTACTTTTGCTGTGATAGAATTGGTTAGAAAAAAAAATCCTCTTTCTCCCAGTTGGTAGTGCGTCGCCCAAATCGCCCCTATACACCGTCCACCCCTGCCTAAACATAAACATGACATAAACATAGAAAAAAGGCTGATTTAGCAGAAACACATTCACATTTCAAACATTTATGATTCACAATACTATTCCCCAAAGAATAGCAAAGATTAAGTTGAGGCTCACTGCAGAGAAAACCAAAGCAGGACATATGAGAGAGGAAACAGAACGTAGAACATAGGAAGTGGCTCGGAAAGGCAACAAAAGAGTGACTAAAGTGTCTGACTCTTGAGAGACAGTTTGTGTGACATTCAGGGTCACACTTTGACCAGCCAATAGCGTTGCAGAGGGTGAAAGCTCTTTATTAAGTGTGTTTAACTGGGCTTTGTTGACTCTGGGGAAACTTTCACTTACTATCTAATGGCTCTGCGGGTCTGGGTGGGGGCTGAGGACCACTCAAAACATTTAAGTCAACAAAAGAGCTGTTATTTCCAAAATATTCTATGTGTTTATTAATTATAGTTAATTATAATTTGGGCTGTCAGTGATATATTAACGTATCTCCAGAATTTTAAACATGTGCTTGGATGACGAAAAAAACATGCCTCTGTATAAATTATGCTATGTCTGTAACCCAGCACATGCGGCACTCACTTCGACCACTAGGGAGGGAGGGAGGTGTGAGTCAGGTTTTACACAAAGCTGAATCACAGCATCGGTACCTTTGTGTGAGAACATGGACACAGTATGACTCTATATCTCAGTTGCCTTGACAACCACACACACACGTGAGCAACATGACCTCAGATGATCACATTATGATTTACTTACATGCGATATTAGAATTATGCAGAATTATGGACTTGTCTGCCACCATGGACTGTCAAGCAAGTTAGTCCTCATTATGTAATAAATATCCAAGCACTTAATTATCATACCATTTGCACGTCACTGTAATCACACACGCACACGTGCACACGCGCATACACACACACACACTGCTTGTAAAAGGCTTTAAATATTCATAGGCTCCATCACCTGTTCTGCACGTCCCATCAAAACCAATCAGTACCAGTAGCAGTAGTTTTAGCATGATTTAGCATGTTTTAGCATGGTTTAGCATGCTAGCCCATGCATGACGTCTGTAGTTCTGGCATCTGCCGCCAACACACGGCTGCTGTGTGTTCGGTCACACACGGCTAGGAGTCCGGCCGGCCCAGACAGTCTAGAAAATAAGCAGAAACCCTTTGATAGTGTGTGTGATGTGTGTGATGTGTGTGCAGTATGTGCAGTGTGTGTATAGTGTGTGTATAGTGTGTGTGTGCGCCTGCTTCCCCCAACTAGGCCCAGATCTCCATCTCCCTGACTCTACATAAACATTGTACGCTTAATTTCCCACCAGGAGGTTAATTCTCTCCACCTTGATGACATGCAGCCTGTGGTTGTGTTAAGGTGACGGCTGCTCTTACATTCAGTACTAATGCCGGAATCTTGTTCCAGGACCACAGCGTTTGAATGATGTACTTAAAATGAGGCTCAAAGGAAAACACAAATCAGCTTAAACTGCTGCGCGACTTTCATTAGAATCATCGTTTTCACAAGGACACGGTTCAATTGTTTCTTGGTATAACGCCAAATCATAATTTGGAAAGACAACACAGAAGACTTGTAACTTTCCCAGTTCTAGTACACCACTTTATTGTGTCCGTGCTAAACAGCAACACCAGCAACACAAAGGTTCCTACCCATCTACTGTATATGAGGTATTACTACAGAAACCAGAAGTGTGTTGGAAGAAAGAAGTATTGTTATATCTAGTCTGGAGAGGAGTAGTTTACAGTACCTTTACAGCCATGAATAGTTAATAAAATCTGCTATTCTTATTTAGAGAGGTGGAGTTTTATATTTGGAGTGAGTTTCTCTCCTGTACTTCTTGGCTGCATCACTGATATAATATTCCGTGAGGCATACTGTACGTGGGTTATGACATAAATCATCATTGTAATCTAGATTGACACCATAAGGAGCTGAAGCGATAACTATGCTACTAATTAATTAATACATACGGTCAGGGTACATGATTAGCCCACGCACCCGGGGACATTTTGCTATTTAAATGCTGTCGACACATAAACAACAATAAAAGCATCATGATTTGAGATGGTAACGTTATTAATGACATAGTGCGACTGGTGAAAAAACATGGGGGTTACGAACACACCTGTACCTGTGTGTGTGTGTGTGTGTGTGTGTGTGTGTGCCTGTGTGTGTGTGTGTGTGTGCAGGAGAACGGAGGAGGTCCACAGCTGCGACCATGTGACCACGTGACCATGTGACTGACGTGAGACACTCTGCCGCTGTCAGGAGCACGATGGCTCCGCCCCCCCCCCCAGATTAGAGTGACTGACAGGAGGTGAAATCTTTATTTACATCAGAGGCGGCAACGGGACGCATCTGTCTTGTGTGCTGTGCCCCCCCGCACACACACACACACATACGCACACACACACGCATGCACGCACACACACACTCGCTCTCTTGCTCTCTCACTAACACATGCTATCTTACACACTCTCTCTCCCTTCTCACTCTCTTTCACTAACAGATACTCTCACACACACTCTCACTCACTTTCTTGTGAACACACACACACACACATTTTCACTTTATCTTACTCTCTCTCTCTCTCTCCCTCTCTCTGTGGCACACACTCACAGACACACACTCGTCCATCTGTTTGCTGGCATTTTCTCATCCTGCTGTCCTCACCTGTTTATCCGTGTGTGTGTGTGTGTGTGTGTGTGTGTGTGTGTGTGTGTGTGTGGTGGGGAGGCTCTGACCTGCACCCTGACCCCGCCTCACCCCCGCTGGCCCCGCGCCAAACGGAGCTCATCTCCTCCCTGGGGAACCGGCCACCCTGCCGGCGGTGGGGGTGGGGTCGGTGTGTGTGTGTGTGTGTGTGTGTGTGTAATGGAAGATTAACGTCTATGCTTATTTACACACATACACACACACACACACACAGGCACACACACACACACACACACACACAGACACACACACACACACACAGTAGCTCTGCCACAGCTGTGCGTCTATACGACCTCCGTGTATTTACAGATTCCTGCTGTCATTGTGTCCTGCGATGCTCTCTCTCTCTCTCTCTCTCTCTCTCTCTCTCTCTCTCGTCCTCTCTCTCTCCTCTCTCCCTCTCTCTCTTCTTGTTGCTACTCTGCCATTCATGTTGCTGCAGCAATGAATTCACACACACACACACACACACACACACACACACACACACACACACACAACACACACACACCACACACACACACACACACATAGCTATACAATATGCACAGCCCTTCATGGTGAAATACTACTGATATTGGTTTAAAGAAACCATTCCATCCATCACAATAGAGTAGTATTAATATAGTATTTCCAGTCAAGCATAAAACATGATCTTTAGATTTATGCCATGAAAGTTGCAAACATCTTAGATATGATCAGGTCCATAAGAGACCCGTGTTCCAGAATAATGATTGGAAGGCGATCTTACAGTTTCCAGTTTCTGGCAATTTATTATGACGAGTTAGTTAGTTAGTATTAAGATGCAGACTGATTCTATTCTGTTGTTATTTTCACTTCAAGCACAGGAGACCATAATGACAGGATATGAAATGGTGTGAGATATTGTGATATATTGTGAGTATTGTGAGATATTGTGAGATATTGTGAGATATGTGATAAACTGATCAAACTAAATGCCTGCCTGCTGTGATTATATTCAAAAAAATGTGGAATTATATTCCAATAGTGTGGATATCACTGCACATCCTGCATGTGTATGTGACAAATAAAGTTCTTGAATCTTGAATCTTGAATTTTTGTGCGACAGACAGAATTGATGAAAATATATAATAAATATATAATAATATATAATAATCACTTCCCCCTTGTTGTAGCCTCAAGTGACATCACAAACCTGAGGAATGGAACCATGCGTCATAGAAAGTGTAATATTGACACACCGGTAAGGAACAAATCTATAACATTATTTTATACGTATATTAATATGTTTTTACTCATGGGACCATTAAAGTGGGCGGGGCCGGCACTGCTCAGGCGGTGAATGTGTGTGTTTGTTCATGGTGACTTTCTCACCACACTGCCTGCTCTCACCACCCCCTCTACCCCCTCCCTCTCACCCCCCCCCCCCCCCCTCCTCACCCCTCACCACCCCCCTGACAGTTTGGCTTCAGCTTTGCACTCATGTGCACAACCACACACACACACGTGCACACACACACACACACACAGAGCAAATCAGCAGCATCTGGATACATATGATGTTGAACTAAATCTTGAGCGCTAAATGAAGAGGATCCCATGACAAATTGATTGATTGATTGATTGAATTAGCTGCACCTGGAAGTTCCCAATTTGGTCAAACATTAAGAAAAATATTGAAAAGGCTAGGAAATAAACAAAATAAATGAACATATTATTAG
>PIJE02000493.1:226539-257529 GCA_002895965.2 Coryphaenoides rupestris
CCAGTACCACCACCACAAGTACCACCACCAGTACCACCACCACCAGTACCACCACCACCAGTACCACCACCAGTACCACCACCACCAGTACCACCACCACCAGTACCACCACCAGTACCACCACCAGTACCACTACCACCACCAAGACCCCTGCTACCACCAGACCCACCCGTTAGACCAGACCACCGTCACAACCAGACCCCCGAGATTACCAGCACTGGGACCCTCACCACCACCACAAGACCACTGTGTAGCCTCCTGCCACATCGTGTGGCTTCTCTAGGGCTCCTCCAAGGACACAGGCAGGTAGTGGTGTTGAAAAGACAGTGTCTTGTTAACTTGAAGACATGACATGAGTGTGCTGATAGCTGACTTAACCTGTGGTGCACTGATTAGGCAATTCATCACTACAGGTTTGTAGCCCCGCCCCCCAGACTCTAACTGGGCCAGGTGAGGCCAATTAAGCCAGCCAACAAACACACACACTCCCACACACTGCTACCACCACCACCACCACCACCACTACCTTCCACCACCTCCAACACCTCCACCACTACCTCCACCTCCATCACCCCAACCACCACCACCACCACCACCTCCTCCTCCACAACCTCCACCACCCCCACCACCACCTCCTTCACCACCACCACCACCACCTCCACAACCCCTCCTCCTGGATGTCTCAGAGCATTTCATTGACTGCACGGCTCCTTGAGTCCTGCGTTACGACCGCTGACTTTAATGGGGTCATGGATGGCTCACTGGGATCCGGCTTCTGTGTTTTCCAAGCAGCCGGGCGGCGTTCCCACAGTGTTTAGGCTGAGCCGTATACGAGCTGAGACGGTCACATCCTCTCCCTGCTGTGGACTTATGTCGTGTCCCAGAGAGACCCCAAAGAAAAGGCAATGGATCAATAACGCTTGGACCAGGATTGGTGCATGTTTACTATGAGGAATAAAACTATATAGAACCGTTCACATGACTCACTTCACACATAACACACTAAATATCACTACTTATACTGATGAGAACCAAATCAGAGTTTGTTTCGATGATCAGATCTATCTATCTATCTATCGCCTCTCACTGTGATCAAATCTATCTATGGCCCCTCACTAAGATTGGATCTATCTATCTATTGCTTCTAACTATGATCAGATCTATCTATGGGCTCTAACTGGGATCAGATCTATCTATGGGCTCTGACTATGATCAGATCTATCTATGGGCTCTAACTGGGATCAGATCTATCTATGGGCTCTCACTATGATCAGATCTATCTATGGGCTTTAACTGGGATCAGATCTATCTATGGGCTTTAACTGGGATCAGATCTATCTATCTATAGCCACTAAATGTGATCAGATCTATCTATGGCCCCTCACTAAGATTGGATCTATCTATCTATTGCTTCTAACTATGATCAGATCTATCTATGGGCTCTAACTATGATCAGATCTATCTATGGGCTCTAACTATGATCAGATCTATCTATGGGCTTTAACTGGGATCAGATCTATCTATGGGCTTTAACTGGGATCAGATCTATCTATCTATAGCCACTAAATGTGATCAGATCTATCTATGGCCCCTCACTAAGATTGGATCTATCTATCTATAGCCACTAAATGTGATCAGATCTATCTATGGGCTCTAACTATGATCAGATCTATCTGGCCTCTAAGAGAGGAAACTCTCTTAGAGAAAAAAAGAAACTCCAGTTCAAAGTGTTTTACAGTCATCAGCTGCAGCTCCCGGCGCTATCGCTACAGTAACCGCGTGGTAAAAGTTTGGTCGCTAACGGTTCAGAGTTGAGTCCCGGTTCTTTTGGGGACCGTTTTATGGCACCTGACTTTGTCAGGCTCTGCATTCCTCGGCCGGTTCCCGTTCACTAGGCAGCAACCTTGGAATTTACAGAGCAAACACGGCGGCGGTCAACATCCGGTGGTCCGTCTGTCACGTCTGCCACGCAAAGGAACTAAATGCTTCTGTCATGTCATGTGACCAGCCTCTCTGAACATGAGGCTCATATCCTGAAGGCCTTCGTTGGGAATCAGCATCTCCACCACAACCAGCAGGGAACAGACCTTGAAGAACATTGAACACACAAACCAACGCAGCTGAAGCCTGATGCTAAATGTGCCACGATGTCATGATGTCTCCAAGGGACTCAGCGGGCCGCCATCTTGAGAGATGATATGTTGGTCACGACCGATTGACTTCAACCAAACTTCACCCCACTCCCCCCCCCCATTTAGTGCTTTAGTATTTTGACCTTTTACTCCAGTGGCCAGAGCTGTGAACCTTGACCCTTTCCCTCTGGCGATGCCCGCGAGGTCAGGCTGAACAAGCTCTGCACAGGAAGGCAGCAAACCTGCACAATATGTTTGCTCGCTCCTTCTGGCAAATAGTTGTTTGGTTGATGTGGACGGAGCATCGCCAGCATGGAATATACAGACCATATATGTAGGAAAGCACCATTGGCAAGTATCATTTTCTATGGTTTTTAAAGTGGTTTCGTGATCAGGGACAGGGACAAACCTACGCAACGCATTTAAAAGAGTTCTCTGAAGATGGCTGAGGTTGAGATGGAGGAATTGGGTTAGAAATGGTCACAGTTTTCGTTTTACAATCGAGATGCTAAAATGTAGGAATGAGATTGCAGATAGATAAATGAAGTTAACAGGAATAATATTAGAGGCCGCTTGTGTGAAAGAGAAAGCATTGCGATAGAGGCAGTTATGTTTAGCTAAAGGCTTGCTGGGGTTAATCTGGGGCAGTTTACATGCAATGGTCCCAATGGTCTAGTTCCTCCAGACCCAGCGAGCGACACCTTTATCCCACACCTGCTACATCCAGAGCCGGGGTCCTGGAACCTCCCTGCTCCTCCACCACCTCCCCCACCACCACCACCTCCGTGGAGCAGGTGGTAAATCACAGCGTTTAGGAGGCCCTCGCGCCTTCTCGTGCCACACTCGCCAGCAGCGAGGGCTGAAGTTTGTTGTTCTGCTTTTATGGAAGCACCTCAGGACCCATTCCCACCACCACCACCACCACCGCCACCACCTCCACCACCACCACCACCACCTCCACCACCACCATCACCGACCGCCCACCACCACCATCCACCACCACCACACCACCACCACCACCACCACCACACCACCACCGCCACACCACCACCGCCACCATCCACCACCACCACCACCGCCTCCACCACCACCCCCACCCCACCACCGCCACCACCACCGCCACCACCACCCCCCACCTCCACACCACCACCACCACCGCCATCACCACCACCACCACCACCCACCGCCCACCACCACCCCACCACCACCACCACACCCCACCCCCACCACCGCCACCCCCACCACCGCCCACCACCACCACCACCACCACCGCCTCCACCACCGCCACCGCCACCACCACCACCACCACCACCACCACCACCTCCACCACCGCCTGCACCGACTCCACCACCACCAGTTCCTCATCCACCTCTTCACCCTCACCCCCAGCGAGTGGTCAGACCTCCAGTCGTTAATGAACATATTGCTGGTAATAGCTGTGCTATTATTATTGTGTATACGTTACTGAGTGTCACGTTTTGAGTATGTGGGCACGGGGGGTGCCATGTGGGTACACCTGGGAAGACGTGTTTTATCGCTCTGTTTTTCACGCTGGGGGTTCAGGGGGTTATCCTCCAGAAATAACCGGTGTGAGGAATGTCTCACCTCTTAGCAGCGCCTGGAGCAGCAGGTCCACCTCCACCACCACCGTCGACCTGCTCTGTCCAAAACATCACCGCCTCCACGCCTCCCCGCCTCCATGCCGCCTCACGGTCTCCAGGGGCAGGAGGCCCGAGACGCTCAGCAGAAACACACGCGTGCAGAATGCCAGCGTGTCCGTGTGTGTGTCCAGGTGACACGTCTCCAGATGAGATGGAGCTGCCGTGTTTAGCTTTGGGAGTTTGTTGTGAAAAGAGCAGCAGCAGCAGACTCCCAGCTGGGCTCCACCACCACGAGCGGCCTTCACACGGCCATGTGACCCTGCAGCATCTTCATCACGCTCGCAGATGCACACGTGAACGCACACACACATGCACACACCCACACACACACACATGCACAACATCAACAGGTCGCTACATTCCAGTGTCTTGCCTGGAGACAACAAGCTATAACATCATCGGCATACCGGGTGAGAGGGTAGCGAGAACGGGCCTATGACATCATCGGCGTACCGGGTGAGAGGGTAGAGAGAACGGGCCTATGACATCATCGACGTACCGGGCTTTGCGAGGCTGGCGCTGGTGTCTCAGTCCGGGTTGTCAGCCCGGTTTAACCTGCACAGCCTGGAGCCCCGCCCATGTGCTTCATCACTCGCACACACACAGACACACACACATTTCTGGGACTCCTCCCACTTTACACGAGTGTGTGACTGGCTGGTGTCGACGTGTCCACATGGAACATGGAAAAATGGATGAGCAACGACTATACGGCCATTTGTGAGTGGAACACAGCCAGACAGCAGTTGGTGGGTGTGTGTGTGTGTGGGTGTGAGAGTTATTGGTCAAATGGTGGGTGTGTGTGATGTGAGGAGGTGAGAGTGAACCACCATGTCTCCATCTAAATGGAGGTCTGTCTCTCTGACCGGCTCAGATGCAAATCCACAACGTTCAAATATGCAAAGCTTATTGTGTAAAGCGTGTTAACAATGCATGGGATGATAGAGTAACAGGATATGACCTCACACACACACGCAACACACCACAGTTCAACACGGTGACAACCAAAGACCTCAGACACCATCCCTGCATAGAAGGTCGAGATTTTTTTGTCTTCCCACCTTTAAATCTCTTCCTGGTGGCCTCGCTCCCCTCCGGGTGAAAGGCTGAGCTAGTGGGCCATAAACATGACTGCTGGCTGAAAGGCATTTTTGGTCGGATATTCAGCAATGAGGTGTAAGTATGTGTGGAATGCCCATAGAGCTCATTGTTGACATGGGATAAACACAAGGCATGCTGGGATACGGGGCCAGCGCTGCCCCCCCCCCCCCACGTGCACGGAGGAACCTCTGGTTGTGGAGGTGTCCTAGACTACAGGCGATGACCAGTCTACAGAGAAATAAACTAGCAAAACACTTTGATATATTTTTTAGCAAGTACTATTAAAGTAAAAGTAACATTTGCATCATAATAATAAATGGATTGCATTTATATAGTGCTTTTATCCAAAGGGCTTTACAGTATTGCCTCCCATTCACCCATTCATACACCGACGGTGGTGTCAACCATGCAAGGTAACAACCAACACGTCAGGAGCAGTTAGGGTTAGGTGTCTTGCTCAGGGACACCTCCACACTTAGCTAGGCTACGTGGAGCCCGGGGATCGAACCAGCAACCTTCCTGTTGCCAGAGAAACGCTACTGCCTCCCCTTTACAATAATAGTAGTAAAACAAAGACGTGATAAGATCTTGCGCAGAGACACTTTAAGACCTCTTCATCATCAGAGGAGCTCCTGGACTCCTCCTCATCATCAGAGGAGTTCCTGGACTCCTCCTCATCATCAGAGGAGCTACTGGACTAATTCTCATCATCAGAGGAGCTCCTAGACACCTCCTCCTCATCCATTGTCTCAACCTGAGAAGAAAGAGACATCTGTGAAGCACTGGGATCTACCCCTGAAATGCTCAGCGCTAAAGATCAAGTAACGTTCTAGACTTCTTTGTCGTGGCCTGGTGGGACCGGTGGGCCTCCCCGGCTCTCTGCAGCTGGGAGCTCTGCTTGCGTCGTCCCACCAGATGAAGCCAGGAGAGCAGCAGGGTTTCTGTCCACGTGCACCTGGCCTGCATCCGCTTCTGCCTCCTCGTCCGCCTCAGGCTCCGTCATGGACTGAAGGAGTTGGATGGGTGGCTTCTGATTGGTCGAGGTGGTTGACCAATGGGAAGCCCTTGACTACTATCTCATGTACCTGAAAATCATAAATCATAACAAACAACTGAAGTTCGTACCAAGACACTGGGAGAAGTGACCATGTTTGAATGTACAGTGGGTGTATCTGTTATCGTACTTTACTGTTCTGTGCACGTGCACAACAAATTCCCCATTGGGGCAAATACAGTTACATTAAGATAAGATTAAGATAAGAACTTTATCCATCCCGAAGGAAATTCTATTCTATTCTTTTCTATATCTGCAACAGCTGAAAGAGCTCAAGTGGAAAGGGTTCCTTTTGGGTAAAGTGTGTACTGCTGTGGT
Source organism: Coryphaenoides rupestris (assembly GCA_002895965.2). Classification (NCBI taxonomy): domain Eukaryota; kingdom Metazoa; phylum Chordata; class Actinopteri; order Gadiformes; family Macrouridae; genus Coryphaenoides; species Coryphaenoides rupestris. Next base: position 232,806 of record PIJE02000493.1, read on the forward strand.
GGAACAGTTAGGGGAGGTGAGGTCATGGGACGTGAGCTGAGTAACAGAAGCCAGGTGGTTTTATTAAGTTCAGCGTAAGGCAGCCGAACAGTAGATCTCCTCTCAGGCTGGTAGCCGTTCGGTAGCCACTACGCTGCACTACGGCCGCCGGTGTTTCCTCTCCGCCCTGACGGCTGGCCGCTGAAGTCGGACCTGAATGCCTCTTGTTTGGAGCTTTCCAAGGTGGGAAGTCTTTCCTGCGTTGGGAGTGGAGTCATCGGCAAACAGTCTGGCCCACATCCCCCTGTCACGGTACTGAGGGTCTTTTGTATCCGCTGGCCTTCCCCCCCATCACCCCCGGTAACACTGAACACACACCGGGCCCAAGAACTGTTGCGTCAGGTAGATATGACGTTTTTAAAGCTATTTCCGATTCCTACTATTTTATGAGTCTCGGGAGGGAAATGCCTCACAGCGGGAGGATGTTGACTTATAGCGACATTACCTTATTTGTTTATATCATGTGACATGTACCATGTGGCATGCCCGTTAGGAGCCCCGTTAGAGCTCATTTTCCCAGTGGCTCGGGGTGTTAGATGTGGCGTCCTTAAGACGACGTTTCCTCCCTAACGGCTAGTGGCTAGAGGCTAGCGGCAGCTCTATTTAAAGGCTGCCTCTTCCCTTCCTGCTACATTCCTGACGGCCATCTCTGATCCCCAGGTGTGGCACCTCTGATACATGAGTGTGAAAATGCTGTGCGAAGAATTTCGCTCCGAGTAAACACATTTCACAGAGATGCTGGTTTTTACTGGTGGCTGCATAACTTCCTGAAACATGAATCATGCTACATGGTTCGTCTGTCAGGGGGGGGAGAAGTGGCAACCGTCCAGAAGATAATAACGCTTAGAACCACTGGGAACGGTACAGATAGCTAGATATGTGCGGCAGTAGCTCAGGAGGTAAGAGCGGTTGTCAACAGGCCAACAGGAAGGTTGCTCGTTCGATCCCAGGCTCCGCCGAGGTAAGTGTCGAGGTGTCCCTGAACAAGACACCACCTAAGCCTACCTGCTCCCCCTAGCTAAGTGTGGAGGTGTCCCTGAGCAAGACACCACCTAACCCTACCTGCTCCCCCTAGCTAAGTGTGGAGGTGTCCCTGAGCAAGACACCACCTAACCCTACCTGCTCCCCCTAGCTAAGTGTTGAGGTGTCCCTGAGTAAGACACCACCTAACCCTACCTTGCATGGTTGGCACCGCCGTTGGTGTATGAATGGGTGAGGCAATACTGTAAAGCGCTTTGGATAAAAGCGCTGTATAAATGCAATCCATTTGCCATTTATATAGCAGCCATCTAGTTGGAGCCCCAGCATGTCTGCTGTCTCTCTGTCCGTCCATCATTCCTGTATCCTCACACTACCTGGGTGATCGCTTGGTAAGACGCCTCTTTGAGTAACATGTGGGACCTCCAGGATTGGAAAAACTCTCGCTGACGGCTAATGGTACAGACACACACACACACACACACACACACAGACACACAAGATTCCATATACATCGAGGAGGGGGATGTTCTGGAAACACAGACCTCCGGGAAGCTGACCTTTGACCCTGTACAGTTGTAGCTGTGTATTTACACAGCTACAAAATGTGCTTTTCCCTCCCTACATTAAACATCGCCACTCTTTCAAACTACACTATTTGCGTAGAATGGTCGCTTTGTGCGGGATAGAGGGAAAGAGTTCATATGTAGGAGATATATCTTGAGCAGAGTGGGAGAACGTTGTACAACACATACAGACCTTGTCATACGATGACACTTCTTCATCATGCAACACACGTGTGGCATGAACACGACACATCTCTCTCCATGTTGAGAATAGCGCCGGGAGAATGATGGTTTCCTGGGTACAAGCAGAGGCTCCTGGTTTGTCAGAAAGAGGGCCAAGACCCCACGTCACCTGCAGTCTGGCAGCTGGCTTATCTGACCAGGGAGGACCAGGTGAGGATCAGACCAGGTGAAGATCACCACTGGAAGCTCACCTTTTGCTGGGAAATGTACAATCAAGGACTTTAGCAAGATAATACGAACTGACACGTTCAGACCATTGGTTCATGATTTTGTAAACCATGTGTACCAAAATAGCATTTGGCAGACAAATATATCCTCTTTCTGCGTGCATGCATGTGTGGGTATCGGAGTGTGTGTGTGTGTGTGTGTGTGTGTGTGTGTGTTTGCATGATGCAGTAGAAGACCAAGGGTTACATTGCTTCTCCCATCAGAGCAAACACTGACCCCCAGAGTGGGTCAGTGTCATGTGCCATGTTGGGGGGACCGGTATCGACGGCCAGACGGTGGCTGCCTCTGCGCTGACTAGCGTGTGACTCCCTCCCTGTTAAACACTTTCGAAAAGCGGTTTCCAGGGGCAACCGGCTGTGTTTTGTGTTTGTGTTGTCCTCTGTGTGTTGAGCCAAGCCAGTGGAGGGTTGGGGTTACCTGTCACCGCCCACCACACATGAGGTCTACCGCCAAAATAGATCTGCTGCTGATGAAGAGCTACTGTGTGCGTGAGTGTGTGTGTGGGGGTGAGTGTGTGTGTGTGCATGTGTGTGCCTGTGTGTGCGTGAGTGTGTGTGCATGTGTGTGTGTGTGTGTGTGTGTGTGTGTGCTGTGTGTGTGTGTGTGTGTGTGTGTGTGTGTGTGTGCGTGTGTATGTGTGTGTGCGTGTGTATGTGTGTGTGCGTGTGTATGTGTGTGCATGTGTGCGTGTGTGTGTGTGTGCATGTGTGTGTGTGTGTGTGACAGGTTCAGATGATGATTCATAATATTTTTGATGTCTAGAATGTTATCTAATGTTATCACATTAGGGGCATTAAGAACGCAATAACGTGACCAATTATTAAAAATATAAATGTTCTTAATCTATAGAGAGAAATAATAGGATTTAACTTCGGACTCGGTTTAGCCCTGGAAGTCCTAATATGGGCAATGATGGGCCCATATGAATGTGACTACATTGTGTGTGTGTGTGTGTGTGCATGTGTGTGTGTGTGGACGTGTGTGTGCGTGCATGTGTGCGTATGTGTGTGCGTGGACGTGTGTGTGTGTGCATGCATGTGTGCGTATGTGTGTGCATGGACGTGTGTGTACGTGCATGCGTGCGTATGTGTGTGTGTGGACGTGTGTGTGCGTGCATGTGTGTGCATGTGTGTGTGCATGGACGTGTGTGTGTGTGTGTGTGCATGCGTGCGTATGTGTGTGTGCGTGGACGTGTGTGTGTGTGTGCATGCATGTGTATGTGTCTGTGCATGGTCGTGTGTGCGTGCATGTGTGTGTATGTGTGTGCGTGGACGTGTGTGTGTGTGCATGTGTGTGTATGTGTGTGTGTGGACGTGTGTGTACATGCATGCATGCGTATGTGTAGATAGATAGATAGATAGATAGTTTGTATTGTCCCCAAGGGGAAATTCTATTCCACAGCACTGTACACCCACTTGACCCACATTACATGCGACAGGACACGACATACAAAACAACACACAATGACAGACAGTTGACTTTAGGGCTGAACAACGCATCTATACAGAGCAGTCACACCCGGGCCCTCATTAGCATGGTCTGTTATTTAGGGAGGCTATGGCTGCGGGGACCAGGCTCCTACCTCATAGTTCTATACCTGCGCCCGGATGGCAGTGGGATGAGGTGGAGATTGAATGGGTGTGTGATGTCCTGTTCCATTGAGGTTGCGATGCGAGCTATGGCCTTGTTATTTAGCTCTAGTATGGGTTATGTGTGTGAGTTTGGCTCGGTTAGTGACGGTTAGCATGTTAAAGAAGCAGATGGAGCAGTACAGTAGGATGGGCTGGATGATGCTCTGGTATAACAGCAGGAGGAGATGGGGGGGCAACATAGAGTCCCTTGAGCCTGCGGATGGCTGACAGTCTTTGATGGCTTCTCTTGAGAATGTCATTCGTGTGCTGGTCAAAGGTGATTTTATTGTCCAGTGTCACACCAAGGTATTTAAAACTGTCAACCGTATCGACTGTTTGATTGTTGATGAGGATGGGGTGCTGAGGTGAGGAGGGGCCAATTATTATCTCCTTTGTTTTGCTGACATTGAGGTGAAGATGGTTGTCTTCGCACCACTGGGTAAAGTGTGCGACGGAGTTGTGATAGTCCAGAGCTGAGGGGTTGTCGGTGAGAAGTGCAAGAATGGCTGTGTCATCCGAGCATTTGAGGTAATGGGGTGGGGGATGTTGAGATGGTGTAGCTTTGGGATCATCAGATGCCTTTGGATGGTGTTGAAAGCAGAGCTGAAGTCCACAAAGAGGATCCTGACAGAGGTGCCTGGGGAATCTAGATGCTGGAGGAGGAGGTGCAGCAAGCAGGCCACCGCGTCCTCTGTGCCCCTTTTAGCCTTGTAGGCAAATTGGAGGGGGTCCAGTTGTGGAGCGACAACTGGCAGGATGATGCTGAGCAGCAGCTTCTCCACGCACTTCTGTAGTGGTTGGGTTCTTCGTAGGGCAGTGGTGGGGCCAGACCACCTGGGCTTCCTGTCAGCCTGACTCAACTGAGGCTCACCTTAAAGAGCAGAGAGTTTATTTACACATGAAGACGAAGAGGAAGGAGCAGATAGAACTTTATTAATCCCGAAGGAAATTCTTGTGCCAGGTTGCATAGCAATACAGTACAAAAAAACAATAGAGAAATAAACAGAATAATAAAAATAAACTAACAGATTTCCAAATGTACAGTCAAAATATAAAAATATAAAAAATATATATATAGATATAAAGATAAAGATATAGACCAGTTGGTGGAAAACTGCCCTTCCCTTCAGACCTCCTAGAAACACACTATATACACTATATACACATACACTCCTACAGTATATACCTTCTGTTCAGCCCACTAGTACTACTCTATACTACTCTAAGCTACTACTAGTACTACTACTAGTAGGCCTACTGTACTACTATTATACTATACCACTACTAGGATTACTGCTACTCATATACTTCTACTTCTAGGTTCACTACTACTACTATACTACACAGCTCTCTAACAGAGCAGTGAGACAGAAAGAGCTCTGTCACAGAGCAGTGAGACAGAAAGACCTCTCTAACAGAGAAGTGAGACAGAAAGAGCTCTGTCACAGAGCAGTGAGACAGGAAGACCTCTCTAACAGAGCGGTGAGACAGAAAGAGCTCTCTAACAGAGAAGTGAGACAGAAACAGCTCTCTAACAAAGCAGTGAGACAGAAAGAGCTCTCTAACAGAGGAGTGAGACATGGATTTAAAGAACAATACCACTATATAATCACATTTAGAGTAAACACAGGCCTGTTACTCTCACAAAAGTGCATAAGCACACACACACACACACACACACACACACACACACACACACACACACACACACACACACACACACACACACACACAGACCACGAGTCGGCGTATGTGCCACAGCTAGTGGGTGGTTGTGTGTGTGTGTGTGTGTGTGTGTGTGTGTGTGTGTGTGTGTGTGTGTGTGTGCAGGGGTATGTATGTGTTACTGTGTGCTCACTGCAACTCACTAATGACACCATACATTAAGTATGACATCACCGCCAGACTTTGACCGGTCGCCTCCCGTGTTAAAACCCAGACAACATCCTCTCTCTGTCTCTCTCTCTGTCTCTCTCTCTCTCTCTCTCTCTCCCCCCCCCCCTCCCCCTTCTCTCCCTCTCTCCCCCTCTCTCCCTCATCACTTTAAATATCCTGTATGTATGAGCATCTGTACCACTAATAGGACTGTGTTGTTTTTGCCCGACAGAACAAAGTGGTCACCTCGGCCAGTGTCTCCCCCCTGTGGACAGGTTCCTCACTGCACAACTCAACTCCTCTTAGGGTTTAACAGCAAAGGGCAGACAGCCCTGGTTCCTATGATCTACACAGGAGATAAGAGTTCTGTTAAGTGTGGTTTGTCGTCTGTCTCTGGAGGAGGGTTTTGATGCTGTGTTGAAGAGCAAGCGGAATCCATTTTGGCGCTTACTGCATTCAGGAATGACCTTATGACCTGTGACCTCATCGCTCACTGTCAGGTCCTCGTCTGTCTTCTGAAACCCTTCTGTAGCTCTGAGGGTCATGATGGATGGATCTCTAGATCTGAGTCTTTTAACGTTGGCAGGAAACTCCATCCATTCACCAGAGCAACAGAAAGGGCGTCATTTCAGACCACTGAATGGATGAATAATTCATGCTCTCCACTCAGACTCACCGTCTATGTTGTTGTTGTTATTGTTGTTGTGGTTGGTGCTGGCTTCCATGCTATAAATACACAAGTATCTAATACTGTTATGCAACATGAATCCGATGTTAACCATGGAGGAAGCTCACTACAGGTTGTTGTCCTCACTTGTCGTGGCGTGTTGCGGCCACTAGAGGCTGCTCTATTCTAACCTGCATGTAACAATACGTCCGTTTGACCAGCAGGGGGCGTCTATGATCAACGTTCAGGAGCAAATACTTTAGACTTTAGTGCTTAAATGTAGGTTATCTATCTGTGGTGTGAGGGAAACAAACAATGCTAAATATTGGTCAACATGTGCCATTGCTTGAATCACCATGTGTAGATCTACTTGGGGAAATCTGTAAACAATTCGTTCAACATCTGGGTCATCTAGGTCAAAAACTGTAAATAATGACTCAGATGTTATAATGATGGCTGAGACAAAAACCATTACATGGTTCGGAAAGAGTTGTGCATAACTAGGGCTGCGATAAAAAAGCGAGTTGTGTGGACTGACACCCACCCATGACACCCACACCCCACGATAACATCTGAGGTCATGAACACACGCTGGAGAAACACACACATGTTGTGCCTTCATGGAAACCCTTCGGCTGACCATCCGTCTGGCGTTCCTGTGATTCACCGCATTACCCAGAACTCCTGGGGTTTCCACATCACCACTTGGGCAACTTGGGTCAAAACGTCGAACACTTTGCTGGACGAGTGTGCTGATGATTGTGTGTGTGGGGGGATGTGTCACGTGTAAGAACATTCAGTTTATGTGTTAAGAGTTTATAAGTGTGCTTAATATTAATATCCTGACAGACGACCACCATGATGACGAGAGAGAGAGCCTTAACAGCATAATTGCGTCACGTTGAGTCAGATGATATCAATCAGAAACGAGTATTTAATGCCATGTAGGTCTCGCTATACAAGCCTACTAACTGGCCACCCTGCTCGCTCATCTCGAAGACCTCGACTATGCCAATGACAGAGCTCTGTTGTCAAACAAAAGACGACCTCAAGACCACAAAAGGAGACCTCAAGGTTACAGTATGCCGAACGGGTTGGCCTGCATATCAACAAGAGCAGGACAAAGGTGATGCACATCAACTCGACACCAAGCATTCCACTGTCCCTTGAAAATGTCGAAGACGTGAACGTTGTGGACAATATGTTACGTTAGCCTTGGAAAGGCAAGAGGCTCTTTCAGCAGACTGAGATCCATCTAGAGCCATCTGGAGACCATAGTAACACTATAGTAACACCATAGTAACACCATAGTAACACTATAGTAACACTATAGTAACACCATAGTAACACCGTAGTAACACCGTAGCAACACCGTAGCAACACCATAGTAACACTATAGTAACACCATAGTAACACTATAGTAACACCGTAGTAACACTGTAGCAACTAAACACTATAGTAACACCATAGTAACACCTAGTAACACTGTAGTAACACTGTAACACTAGTAACACCATAGTAACACTATAGTAACACTAGTAACACCATAGTAACACTATAACACCATAGTAACACTATTGTAACACTGTAGTAACACTATAGTAACACCTATAGTAACACTATAGTAACACCGTAGTAACGTAGCACACTAGCAACACCATAGTAACACTATAGCAACACCATAGTAACACTATTGTAACACTGTAGTAACACCATAGTAACACTATAGTAACACTATAGTAACACCATAGTAACACTATAGTAACACTATTGTAACACCATAGTAACACTATAGTAACACTATAGTAACACTAGTAACACCGTAAACACTAGTAACACTGTAGTAACACTAGTAACACATAGTAACACCATAGTAACACATAGTAACACAGTAAACACCATAGTAACACATAGTAACACATAGTAACACATAGTAACACATAGTAACAATAGTAACACTAGTAACATAGTAACATAGTAACACCATAGTAACACTATTGTAACACTGTAGTAACACTATAGTAACACCATAGTAACATCATAGTAACACCGTAGCAACACCGTAGCAGCAACGTGGTAACACCATAGTAACACTATAGTAACACTATTGTAACACCATAGTAACACTATAGTAACACTATTGTAACACCATAGTAACACTATAGTAACACTATAGTAACACCATAGTAACACTATAGTAACACCGTAGTAACACCATAGTAACACTATAGTAACACTGTAGTAACACCGTAGTAACACTAGTAACACTATAGTAACACCATAGTAAGTATTCTTGACATTCTGTGAATGTCAAAATATAACAATGTATATTTTATTACATTGATTTATATTTGTATTGCTCCCCTTAATATTTTTTGTATACTTTATTTTATTTTATACAGTTTTCTTTTGTTTAGATTTTTTGTAACTTGTTAATATAGTTTTCTATTCTATTTCTATTTCTATTTGTATTCTTTTATAACTGCGGTTGGCTGTCGGGCGTTTTGCACATAAGAATTTCACTCACAGCTTATACTTGTGTAAACTGTGACGTGACAATAAAATACTTGAAACTTGAAACTTGAGTAAGCTATAGTAACACTGTAGTAACACCATATTAAAGCTATAGTAACGCTGTAGTAACACCATATTAAAGCTATAGTAACACTGTAGTAACACCATATTAAAGCTATAGTAACACTGTAGTAACACCATATTAAAGCTATAGTAACACTGTAGTAACACTATAGTAACGCTGTAGTAACACCATATTAAAGCTATAGTAACACTGTAGTAACACCATATTAAAGCTATAGTAACACTGTAGTAACACTATAGTAACGCTGTAGTAACACCATATTAAAGCTATAGTAACACTGTAGTAACACCATATTAACGCTGTAGTAACACCATATTAAAGCTATAGTAACACTGTAGCTGTAGTAACACCATATTAAAGCTATAGTAACACTATAGTAACGCTGTAGTAACACCATATTAAAGCTATAGTAACACTGTAGTAACACCATATTAAAGCTATAGTAACACTGTAGTAACACTATAGTAACGCTGTAGTAACACCATATTAAAGCTATAGTAACACTGTAGTAACACCTGTAGGCGGTATTCCACACCAGACCGCCAGGGGGCTCCAGAGCCTCAGCTGCAGAGCGGTGGGAGGAGGAGAAGCAGGAGGAGGAGCCTGTGCAGTAAGTCGTTTCACAGCTCGGATGTATGTGTGAGTGTGTGTGTGTGTTAAAGTGTGTGTGTGTGTGTGAGCAGCCACAGTTGTTTCGATAGTGAGGAGGAGAAGGAGGAGAAGAGGAGGTGCGATCGCTCGGTGATCGCGACCAGAAGAAGATCCGAGTCCTCCTCGGATATCCTCGGGGCCCTCCTCCGGTCCGGTAGAGGTCTGGTCCTCTGGTCCTGGTGGCCCGGGGCCCTAGTAGGGGTCTGGACCTGTAGGGGTCTGGTCCTGGTGTCCCGGGGCCCTAGTAGGGGTCTGGTCCCGGTGGTCCGAGGTCCTAGTAGGGGTCTGGTCCCTGGTGGCCCGGGGACCTAGTAGGGGTCTGGTCCTGTAGGGGTCTGGTCCTGGTGGCCCGGGGCCCTAGTAGGGGTCTGGTCCTGTAGTGTCGAGGTCCCGGGGCCAGCAGCATGCACTCAGACTGCAGGCTGCTATGGACGGCGGAGCGCTAATGGAGGGCAGGGGCCCCAACACAGCAGAGCCCCCCCAGGTGGCCAGGGGCCCCAACACAGCAGGGGCCCCCCTGTGGACCCTCTCCCTCCTCCTCCTCCTCTTCCTCGGCCCGAGGAGCAGCCGAGCACAGAAAGGTTGGTGTGTGTGTGTGTGTGTGTGTGTGTGTGTGAGAGAGAGAGAGAGTGTGTGTGTGTGTGTGTGTGTGTGTGTGTGTGCTATGTCATTTGCAGTTTAGTGTGTGTGTTATGTGTATGCGGGTGACTCACATCTAAGGTGTTATAAAATGATATTAAAGGTAATCTTTATAGGCGGTGTTAAGTGTGTGTGTGTGGTGTGGGGGGGGGGGGGGGGGGGGGGGGGGGAGGTGTGTGTGTTTGTCTATTTGCAACGTGTGTGTGTGTGTGTGTGTTTGTCGGTGTCTGTGTTGATGAAAAGTGTGATTGTAAACTCTGCCATGGAGTTTGTTCCCCAACAGGGAAGCAACACACACACACACACACACACACACACATATGTAACAACAGAGATCCACTCAGCAGTGTGAATCTGACAGTTAAATGTCGTCTCTGAGACCCGCTGGTCGGCGCATCATCGATCTGTTCTGTACGGTTGACACAGATCGATGTTATATATATATATATATATATATATATATATATACTCATAAAGCCTTAATAAACGGCTCGTACACTTATTAAGATAAAATGTCTTGTTCACGACAATATGTTTAACTCTTGGCCGTCCAATGATCAACAGCCGTTATTAACACGATAAACCTGTCAGGGTTGATCACAGGCCCCGCAGTGAAGGTGCTTAGCTCACTCTCGCCTCCTGCACCGGGCTCTCCATCCTCCTCCTCCTGCTCCTGCTGCTGCCCTGACACCCAGAGGTGCGCTTGTTTCCCCCCCCCCCAGGCGATGGCTGTGGCCCCAGCGTGTTGGGCCCCAGCAGCGGGACCCTGTCGTCCCTGGGCTACCCGGGCCCCTACCCCAACCACACGGTGTGCGAGTGGGAGATCCGCGCGCCGCGGGGCCACCGGCTCCACTTCCGCTTCGCCGAGCTCGACGTCGAGGAGAGCGACTGCCAGGTGAACTACCTGCGGCTGTACGACGGCGTCGGGGCCCAGCGCAGCGAGAACGGTGAGCAGCACGGGGGGGACGGGGGCAGACTGGGGCCGGAGGGGGGCCCGAGGGGGGCCCCTAGGAACCGGTGTTCATGAGGGCAGTCGGCTGCCGTACCAATGCACACCAAGTGAGCGAACCTGTTCAAGTCTTACTGCACCGCCAGCCATGTATTGTTTGTTTGTTTCACTCTCTTCAGACAAATGTAATTATTGTAAGTCGCTTTGGACAACAGCATCTGCTAAATGCTCTAAATGTAAATGTAAATTGACATAGTCTTCCATAATGGGATAAGATACTTTATTAATCCTGAAGGAAATTCTTGTGCCAGGTTGCATAGCAATACAGTACAATAAAACAATAGAGAAATCAACAGAATAATAAAAAAACTAACAGATTTACAAATGTACAGTCAAAATATAAAATATATAGGCAAGATAAGATATTCAGACGGCGAAAGACAATTTGGCATAATTGAAGTGTAATACTGTGATAATAATGATACTCTTTTTAAATGTTTTGTTATTACGGATGCACCAATTTAATTATGGATTCAGACGTCTTTATCCAAAGCAATGAACAGTGAAATTAGACGAATGCAATGAAGGTGCATCCATCTGAACGTGTCCCCTTGTCTCCTCTTCTGCGCTCTCGTCCTCATCCGATGTCGCCGTGGTTTTCCCCAAATTCCGGCCGTGGCCAACCAGAGAAGTTCTGCGGCCACGGCCCGCAGTTTCAAGGGACTAAACCGATCGTGTCCAGGGGCACGACGGTCTACGGTTCCAGTTCCATGGGCAGGCACCCACCTGTCCCCGCCTGAGGCTATCTACCTGTCCCTACTCCACCACGAGACACACAGGTGATGTGGGGCGGGTACTCTGTGTGTGGGGGGCGGGGGTCTCCGTGTTTGGGGCAGGGTCGTCGTGTGTGAGGTGGTGGGATATCTGTTGTTTAATGACGGCGTGCTATTTGAGAGGTGGTGTTGCGGGGGCCTGGATTGAGGTGGTGTTTCAAGCGGTCACACGCAAGAGAGTGTTTGACTAGCGTTAGCCCACACACAAGATGCTTAATTCTTAACATTATGGGTGCCTTCTTCTCTCTGGTGTTGTGATTCGCTGGCTGTACGTGTGAGGAGGGAGGAGGAGGAGGTGTGGAGGTTATACATTAACTCTGAGCAAACGATCACATCAGCTATGGTCGGAGTCTCCAGAGCACTGTTCTCTCCGCGAGGCTCACTACACTTTACACATGTTCACTTATTTTACACACATATTTACTAACATGCCTCACCAGCTGAGGCATGGTAGTCTATAATTTATAGAGTACTACAGAATAACTATGGCCCGCAGTATGTCTATATTTATTTATATATTTATATATATATATATACTGTATATAGTTTATTTTTACATCCCTGCCACAAACTGTATATACTCTTTATTTTTTTGTTTCTGGACAAATTTGTGAAGCTGTAGAATTCCCCAAGTCGAACGCCGGGCAGATTAAACTCTAGATCCGTCAGCTTATAACTGACGATAACCGGGCCGGAACCAGAACATGTTCTCAGCCAGTGCTCAGATTACAGGCTTTAGTACAGGGGAACCGGATCTGTTGGCCCCGCCGACCGCAGAACCGGGAGCCCACAGAAGAGTGTTTATGATGTTGGGTTTGCTCACCTCAACGTGTTTACACACACAACACACACACACACACACACACACACACACACACACACACACACACACACACACACACACACACAACACACACACACACACACACACACACCACACACACACACACACACACACATCTCTACCTTCAGATCGGGTTAAAAGAAACCAATTTCGCAGAAGCACTAGTGGGCTGGGGGAGTCGTACTGGTGTGTGTTTTGTTTGATGCGTATCTGTTTAATGTTTGTTTCTGATGTTTGGGTGTAATGTGTGTCTGTTAATGGTTGAAGAACTTATGTGTGGTTGTGGGTGTGTTTGGATGAGAGAGGGAGAGAGTGGATGTAGCTTTACAGAAGCACTTTATATCATGTTATTTTCTCTCCTAGCTCTGTGTGTGCGTGCGCGCTGGTGTGTATGTGTGTGTGTGCACGTGCGCGCTGGTGTGTAGGCGTCATGGCGTCTCTGGCTGCCTGCCAGAGCGCATAAGACCGACCAACCAGAAGATACACAGAGAGACAGAAAACGTTTTAAGATCCAGGATCTTAACAGTCCAACCTAAACCTGAAGAGCTCAGGGCTACTGTGAGAAGGAAGTTGGCAGAACAGACCCCGCCCCTCCCCCCCCCCCTCCTCGACCCCCCATCTCTCTGAAACCCGTGAGTCAGCGAGTCAGTTCTGTTCTGATAAGAGATCCTCTTACAGATGCCAGGACGTCATCAGAACAGCCCCCCCGTCCGTCGCCCCTGGTGATATCCGATCTCTTTTTTCCAGCCTCGATTGTTAGCGCCGAGGGGGGGGCGGGGGGCGCTACCGTATCAATATCCAGTATTGATACGTAGCGGCAAACATGAGCAGGGCAGTCTTGGGGTTCCTTCTTGCTGCTGAACTGTGAAGTGGGCGGAGTTTTACTGAAACCGTTTGTTATCGTCCGAGCGGTGAGATCGACCTGCCGAGTCAGACAGTCTAACCTCTACCACCAGTGAGTGGCAAATCAGAACTACAATATCGGCTGCTTCTGAATCTTGCTGCTGTTTTAATCACGTATAAATCAATAAGTGCAATATATCTCAATATCAATGTTACTTTTCAATACCATTGCAACTTTTCTATTGTAGTTCTATTCAAATTTATTTACTAAATGTTTCTTTGAGTTATAGTTCTTCTATTAGGCGTATACACTTTCCATTTATTATTCTATTGTTTATTTGTTATGTTATGTTTGTGCCTGTGGCACAAGAACTTCCTTTGGGATGAATAAAGTTTAATCTTATCTCATCTGATCCTAAATGCTTTATGTGTATCGTCATTACCTGGTAGCCAGCAGAGACTGAGTGACCTGGAGGAGTTTGTGTTGAGTTGTTGATCCAGACAACAGCAGCAGCAGAGACATCGCTTGCTTTCGCTTCTCGGACAACAAAAGCAGCCGGTCAACAGGAGACGGTCCTTTGTTCGAGGACGGATGTGTTGCCATGGTGCCCAGACACACACACGCACGCACACACACACACGTGACATGCGCGGGTGGAACCCAGCTAAAGTAAATCAATGGCATCACCGCGGTGAACTGTGGTCACCCTGTGTGTGTGTGTGTTTGTGTGGGGTGTGTATGTGTGGGTGGGGGTGGTCGTCTGTTACTCCACCGGTGGCGGCGAGCTGCGCCTGTAGCGGTCGTCATGGCAGCGGTGTGGTCAAAAGTGACCACCACCACCACGGATTCCTCTCCAGCTACTCATCTCATCCTGTTGCCCATATATGGTGCAGTGTTTCATCAGCACCCGCTGGTTACCGTGGTGACCTTGGTGACGGGTTTCGGGTTACCGGTTCCAGGGGGGTGGGGGGGTGTTTCCTCTGGTCAGGTGACAGAAGATCTGAGGTGGGGGAGAGGGGGGGAACCAACAATAAACAACAACACGCTGACTAAACAAGTAAACAACTCAACAACTCAACATTTTGTTTGTTTGCGTCTGCAGATCTGATCACCTGCCTGGACAAGGGGACGGACTTCCCTGAGGCGGAGTTCAGGTAAAACAGGACAACACGTCAACACATCAGACAACACAACATCTGGACTCTAAAACACTCCACACGTCTTCTTCTTCTGTTTCCTCTTCATAGTAAATACTGTCCGGCTGGCTGCCTGAACGCATTCCAGGAGGTGTCCGGAACCATCCCCAACGGATACAGAGAGGTAGGTGGGGGGGGGGGGATCCCCAGGTGGTGCCACCGCCTGGGGATCAATAAAGACTTCTTATCTTATCTTTGTGTGACTGATCATGTGACCCGGTTCAGTGTGGCTCCGCCCCCCCCTCCCGGCAGTAGCGTGGCTTGCTGTTTTGTGGCCCTGTTTTGAAACGGTGGCACAAATGGAGTCTCAGGGAATCTCAGAGAGTTCTGTGTAAACAGGGTGGGTGGTGGGTCGTGGGGGTGGGTGGTATGTATGTGTGTGTGTGAGTGATGACCTCACACCCCCACCACCCCCAGGGATCTTTTAGTGCCGAGCGAGGGCGGCTGGAATGGGGAGGGCGGGGGGGGTATTGTCGATGGGAGGGGTGTGAGAGGAGTGGGTGTGTTCTGAGAAGGGGGGGGGGAGGAGCCCCTGGGGCACCGGGGAGGGGCGGGGTCAGAAGGTGTGTGTGGGGAGGTGAGCTAATTGTTTGGCCGAAGCCACGGCGCCTAATCCAGCCCAGCTGCAGTGGACCAGACGTGTGTGTGTGTGTGTGTGTGTCATGCATGCCTCTCAGTGGTTGATGGGTTGTGTGTGTGTGTGCGCGCGTATGCATGTCATGCCTGTGTCTATTACACACGTTTATCTACACCAGGCTCTGCCCATGTTGCACGACACGCAACATGCATGTCTGTAGATTCACCGAAGAATAAATATAAAGGAGATAGTTCTCTCTCTCTCTCTTGCTCTCTCTCTCTCTCTCTCTCTGCGTTGTCGTCAGCGTATTGCTGTCGATGAGGAAGGTCTTCTCCCAGGCCCTCTTCCAGGCCCTGCGGTGCGCCTCCTGCCTCCTGTCCCAATGCTTCCTCAACTCGACTCCTGGCCCTCTCGATCCCGCATTCCACTTGTCCCCTTTTGTGTGTGTGCAGATTCCCCCGTGTTGTTAACTGGGTGCGGCAGTATTGAACACTTGGTTTCAGTGGTTTGCTGCGCTGCGCCTCTAGTGTGTGATCGCTGGTCACACGTCGCTGTACACACCGCTAACACCATAGTAACACTATAGCAACACCATAGTAACACTATTGTAACACTGTAGTAACACCATAGCAACACCATAGTAACACTATAGCAACACCATAGTAACACTATTGTAACACTGTAGTAACACTATAGTAACACTATAGTAACACCATAGTAACACTATAGTAACACTATAGTAACACTATTGTAACACTGTAGTAACACCGTAGTAACACTATAGTAACACTATAGTAACACCATAGTAACACTATTGTAACACTGTAGTAACACTATAGTAACACTATAGTAACACCATAGTAACACTATTGTAACACTGTAGTAACACTATAACACTATAGTAACACTATAGTAACACTATTGTAACACCATAGTAACACTATAGTAACACTATAGTAACACTATTGTAACACTGTAGTAACACCGTAGTAACACTATTGTAACACTGTAGTAACACTATAGTAACACTATAGTAACACTATAGTAACACCATAGTAACACTATTGTAACACTGTAGTAACACCGTAGTAACACTAGTAACACTAGTAACACCATAGTAACACCATAGTATGGTGCTGAGGAAGTATTCTGTGACATTCTGTGAATGTCAAAATATAACAATGTATATTTTATTACATTGATTTATATTTGTATTGCTCCCCTTAATATTTTTTGTATACTTTATTTTATCTTATACAGTTTTCTTTTGTTTTGATTTTTTGTAACTTGTTAATATAGTTTTCTATTCTATTTCTATTTGTATTCTTTTATAACTGCGGTCGGCTGTCGGGCGTTTTGCACGTAAGAATTTCACTCACTGCTTATACTTGTGTAAACTGTGAAGTGACAATAAAATACTTGAAACTTGAAACTACAGTTTAGTAACACTATAGTAACACTATACTAACGCTGTAGTAACACCATATTAAAGCTATAGTAACACTGTAGTAACACCATATTAAAGCTATAGTAACACTGTAGTAACACCATATTAAAGCTATAGTAACACTGTAGTAACACCATATTAAAGCTATAGTAACACTGTAGTAAGCTGTAGTAACACCATATTAAAGCTATAGTAACACTGTAGTAACACTATAGTAACGCTGTAGTAACACCATATTAAAGCTATAGTAAAACTAGTAACACTATAGTAACGCTGTAGTAACACCATATTAAAGCTATAGTAACACTATAGTAACACTATAGTAACACCTGTAGTAACACCATATATAAAGCTATAGTAACACTATAGTAACACTATACTAACGCTGTAGTAACACCATATTAAAGCTATAGTAACACTATAGTAACACTGTAGTAACACCATATTAAAGCTATAGTAACACTGTAGTAACACCATATTAAAGCTATAGTAACGCTGTAGTAACACCATATTAAAGCTATAGTAACACTGTAGTAACACTATAGTAACGCTGTAGTAACACCATATTAAAGCTATAGTAACACTGTAGTTCCTCTCTGGACACAGGGAGGCTGTATTCTAGACCAGACCGCCAGGGGGCTCCAGAGTCTCAGCTGCAGAGCGGTGGGAGGAGCAGGAGGAGCAGGAGGAGGAGGAGGAGGAGCCTGTGCAGGAAGTCGTTTCACAGCTCGGATGTGTGTGTGAGTGTGTGTGTGTGTTAAAGTGTGTGTGTGTGTGTGAGCAGCCACAGTTGTTTCGATAGTGAGGAGGAGAAGGAGGAGAAGAGGAGGTGCGATCGCTCGGTGATCGCGACCAGAAGAAGATCCGAGTCCTCCTCGGATATCCTCGGGGCCCTCCTCCGGTCCGGTAGAGGTCTGGTCCTCTGGTCCTGGTGGCCCGGGGCCCTAGTAGGGGTCTGGACCTGTAGGGGTCTGGTCCTGGTGTCCCGGGGCCCTAGTAGGGGTCTGGTCCCGGTGGTCCGAGGTCCTAGTAGGGGTCTGGTCCCGGTGGCCCGGGGCCCTAGTAGGGGTCTGGTCCTCTGGTCCAGGTGGCCCGGGGCCCTAGTAGGGGTCTGGTCCTGTAGTGTCGAGGTCCCGGGGGCCAGCAGCATGCACTCAGACTGCAGGCTGCTATGGACGGCGGAGCGCTAATGGAGGGCAGGGGCCCCAACACAGCAGGGGCCCCCCTGTGGCAGGGGCCCCCGTGGACCCTCACCCTCCTCCTCTTTCTCAGCCCGAGGAGCAGCCGAGCACAGAAAGGTTGGTGTGTGTGTGTGTGTGTGTGTGTGTGAGACAGAGAGTGTGTGTGGTGTGTGTGTGTGCGTGCCCCCCACATGTTGCTTAATTATTCAAGTTTAAGCCCAAAGTTTAAAGTGTTGATTTAATCTGAAATGTGTTATGGGGGTGAGACTCATAAACATCTAGAGGTAGGCTCTGCATTTGTAAAAGTGATATTAAAGTTAATCTTTTATAGGCGGTGGTTATTAGGTGTGTGTGTGTGTGTGGGGGGGGGGGGGGGGGGGGGGGGGGGGGGGGGGAGGGGGGGAGGGGTGAGAGTGGTTGTGCGGCTGCTGTGTTTGTCAGCATGTGTGTGTGTGTCTCTCTCTCGGTCTGTGTGTGTGTGTGTGTGTGTGTGTGTGTGTTGATAAAGTGTGATTGTAAACTCTGCCATGGAGTTTGTTCCCCAACAGGGACGCAACACACACACACACACACACACACACACACAGTTATGTAACAACAGAGATCCACTCAGCAGTGTGAATCTGACAGTTAAATGTCGTCTCTGAGACCCGCTGGTCGGCGCATCATCGATCTGTTCTGTACGGTTGACACAGATCGATGTTATATATATATATATATATATACTCATAAAGCCTTAATAAACGGCTCGTACACTTATTAAGATAAAATGTCTTGTTCACGACAATATGTTTAACTCTTGGCCGTCCAATGATCAACAGCCGTTATTAACACAATAAACTTGTCAGGATTGATCACAGGCCCCCCAGTGAAGGTGCTTAGCTCACCTCCTGCACCGGGCTCTCCATCCTCCTCCTACTGCCCTGACACCCAGAGGTGCGCTTGTTTCCTCCCCCAGGGGATGGCTGTGGCCCCAGCGTGTTGGGCCCCAGCAGCGGGACCCTGTCGTCCCTGGGCTACCCGGGCCCCTACCCCAACCACACGGTGTGCGAGTGGGAGATCCGCGCGCCGCGGGGCCACCGGCTCCACTTTCGCTTCGCCGAGCTCGACATCGAGGAGAGCGACTGCCAGGTGAACTACCTGCGGCTGTACGACGGCGTCGGGGCCCAGCGCAGCGAGAACGGTGAGCAGCACGGGGGGGACGGGGGCAGACTGGGGCCGGAGGGGGGCCCGAGGGGGGCCCCTAGGAACCGGTGTTCATGAGGGCAGTCGGCTGCCGTACCAATGCACACCAAGTGAGCGAACCTGTTCAAGTCTTACTGCACCGCCAGCCATGTATTGTTTGTTTGTTTCACTCTCTTCAGACAAATGTAATTATTGTAAGTCGCTTTGGACAACAGCATCTGCTAAATGCTCTAAATGTAAATGTAAATTGACATAGTCTTCCATAATGGTGATAAGATACTTTATTAATCCCGAAGTAAATTCTTGTGCCAGGTTGCATAGCAATACAGTACAATAAAACAATAGAGAAATCAACAGAATAATGAAAAGAAACTAACAGATTTACAAATGTACAGTCAAAATATCCAAATATATAGGCAAGATAAGGTATTCAGACGGCGAAGACAATTTGGCATAATTGAAGTGTAATACTGTGATAATAATGATACTCTTTTTAAATGTTTTGTTGTTATTACGATGCACAATTTAATTATGGATCAGACGTCTTTATCCAAAGCAGTGAACAGTGAAATTAGACGAATGCAATGAAGGTGCATCCATCCGAACGTGTCCCCTTGTCTCCTCTCTGCGCTCTCTCCTCATCCGATGTCGCCGCGGTTCCCATCGCCGTGGCAACAGAGAAGTTCTGCGGCCACGGCCCGCAGTTCAAGCGGCCGATCGTGTCCAGGGGCAACGAGGTCACGGTCCAGTTCATGGGCGGCACCCACCTGTCCCGCCGAGGCTTCTACCTGTCCTACTCCACCACGGAACACACAGGTGATGTGGGGGCGGGGTCTCTGTGTGTGTGGGGGGCGGGGTCTCCGTGTTTGGGGGCAGGGTCTGGTGTGGGAGGTGGTGGATATCTGTTGTTTAATGACGGCGGTGCTATTGAAGAGGTGGTGTTGCGGGGGCTGGATTGAGGTGGTGTTTCAAGCGGTCACACTTGTCTGATGGTGTGTGTGTGGGGGCCCCTCGGTCAGGTCTCTGCACCAAGCAGAGAGTGTTGACTAGCGTTAGCCCACACACAAGATGCTTAATTCTTAACATTATGGTGCCTTCTTCTCTCTGGTGTTTGTATTCGCTGGCTGTACGTGTGAGGAGGAGGAGGAGGAGGAGGAGGAGGAGGTGGTGGAGGTTATACATTAACTCTGAGCAAACGATCACATGCAGCTATGGTCGGAGTCTCCAGAGCACTGTTCTCTCCGCGAGGCTCACTACACTTTACACATGTTCACTTATTTTACACACATATTTACTAACATGCCTCACCAGCTGAGGCATGGTAGTCTATAATTTATAGAGTACTGCAGAATAACTATGGCCCGCAGTATGTCTATATTTATTTATATATATATATATATATATATATATATATATATATATATATATACTGTATATAGTTTTATTTTTACATCCCTGCCACAAACTGTATATACTCTTTATTTTTTTGTTTCTGGACAAATTTGTGAAGCTGTAGAATTCCCCAAGTCGAGACGCCGGGCAGATTAAACTCTAGATCCGTCAGCTTAACTTCGCTTTATGTGAGGTTCTGTTGTGAGGAACCGGGCCGGAACCAGAACATGTTCTCAGCCAGTGCTCAGATTACAGGCTTTAGTACAGGGGAACCGGATCTGTGGCCCGCCGACCGCAGAACCGGGAGCCCAGCAGAAGAGTGTTTATGATGTTGGGTTTGCTCACCTCAACGTGTTTACACACACACACACACACACACACACACACACACACACACACACACACACACACACACACACACACACACACACACACACACACACACACACACACACACACACACACACACACACACACACAATCTCTACTCAGATCGGTTAAAAGAAAACCAATTCCAGAAGCACTAGTGGGCTGGGGGAGTCGTACTGGTGTGTGTGTTTGTTGATGCGTATCTGTTAATGTTTTGTTCTGATGTTTGGTGTGTGTGTCTGTTAATGGTTGAAGACTTATGTGTGTGTGTGGGTGTGTTGGATGAGAGAGGGAGAGAGTGGATGTAGCTTTACAGAAGCACTTTATATCATGTTATTTTCTCTCCTAGCTCTGTGTGTGCGTGCGCGCTGGTGTGTATGTGTGTGTGTGCACGTGCGCGCTGGTGTGTAGGCGTCATGGCGTCTCTGGCTGCCTGCCAGAGCGCATAAGACCGACCAACCAGAAGATACACAGAGAGACAGAAAACGTTTTAAGATCCAGGATCTTAACAGTCCAACCTAAACCTGAAGAGCTCAGGGCTCCTGTGAGAAGGAAGTTGGCAGAACAGACCCGCCCCCCCCCCCCCCCCCCCTCCTCGACCCCCCCATCTCTCTGAAACCCGTGAGTCAGCGAGTCAGTTCTGTTCTGATAAGAGATCCTCTTACAGATGCCAGGACGTCATCAGACAGCCCCCCCGTCCGTCGCCCCTGGTGATATCCGATCTCTTTTTTCCAGCCTCGATTGTTAGCGCCGAGGGGGGGGCGGGGGGCGCTACCGTATCAATATCCAGTATTGATACGTAGCGGCAAACATGAGCAGGGCAGTCTTGGGGTTCCTTCTTGCTGCTGAACTGTGAAGTGGGCGGAGTTTTACTGAAACCGTTTGTTATCGTCCGAGCGGTGAGATCGACCTGCCGAGTCAGACAGTCTAACCTCTACCACCAGTGAGTGCAAATCAGAACTACAATATCGGCTGCTTCTGAATCTTGCTGCTGTTTTAATCACGTATAAATCAATAAGTGCAATATATCTCACTTTTCTTCTTTTTACTTTTCAATACCATTGCAACTTTTCTATTGTAGTTCTATTCAAATTTATTTACTAAATGTTTCTTTGAGTTATAGTTCTTCTATTAGGCGTATACACTTTCCATTTATTATTCTATTGTTTTTATTTGTTATGTTATGTTATGTGCCTGTGGCACAAGAACTTCCTTTGGGATGAATAAAGTTTAATCTTATCTCATCTGATCCTAAATGCTTTATGTGTATCGTCATTACCTGGTAGCCAGCAGAGACTGAGTGACCTGGAGGAGTTTGTGTTGAGTTGTTGATCAGACAACAGCAGCAGCAGAGACATCGCTTGCTTTCGCTTCTCGGACAACAAAAGCAGCCGGTCAACAGGAGACGGTCCTTTGTTCGAGGACGGATGTGTTGCCATGGCGCCCAGACACACACACGCACGCACACACACACACAGTGACATGCGCGGGTGGACCCAGCTAAAGTAAATCAATGGCATCACCGCGGTGAACTGTGGTCACCCTGTGTGTGTGTGTTTGTGTGGGGGTGTGTATGTGTGGGTGGGGGTGGTCGTCTGTTACTCACCGGTTGGCGGCGAGCTGCGCTGTAGCGGTCGTCATGGCAGCGGTGTGGTCAAAAGTGACCACCACCACCACGGATTCCTCTCCAGCTACTCATCTCATCCTGTTGCCCATATATGGTGCAGTGTTTCATCAGCACCGCGGTTACCGTGGTGACCTTGGTGACGGGTTTCGGGTTACCGGTTCCAGGGGGGGTGGGGGGGTGTTTCCTCTGGTCAGGTGACAGAAGATCTGAGGTGGGGGAGGGGGGGGGAACAACAATAACAACAACACCGCTGACTAAACAAGTAAACAACTCAACAACTCAACATTTTGTTTGTTTGCGTCTGCAGATCTGATCACCTGCCTGGACAAGGGGACGGACTTCCCCGAGGCGGAGTTCAGGTAAACACGTCAACACGTCAGACAACACAACAGCCTGCCTGTCTGCACAACATCTGGACTCTAAAACACTCTTCTTCTTCTTCTGTTTCCTCTTCATAGTAAATTCTGTCCTGCTGGCTGCCTGAACGCCTTCCAGGACGTGTCCGGAACCATCCCCAACGGATACAGAGAGGTTGCAGGAGGCGCACCGCAGGGCCTGGAAGAGGGCCTGGGAGAAGACCTTCCTCATCGACAGCAATACGCTGACGACAACGCAGAGAGAGAGAGAGAGAGAGAGCAAGAGAGAGAGAGAGAACTATCTCCTTTATATTTATTCTTCGGTGAATCTACAGACATGCATGTTGCGTGTCGTGCAACATGGGCAGAGCCTGGTGTAGATAAACGTGTGTAATAGACACAGGCATGACATGCATACGCGCGCACACACACACACAACCCATCAACCACTGAGAGGCATGCATGACACACACACACACACACACGTCTGGTCCACTGCAGCTGGGCTGGATTAGGCGCCGTGGCTTCGGCCAAACAATTAGCTCACCTCCCCCCACACACACCTTCTGACCCCGCCCCTCCCCGGTGCCCCCCCCCCCCCCCCCCTTCTCAGAACACACCCACTCCTCTCACACCCCTCCCATCGACAATACCCCCCCCGCCCTCCCCATTCCAGCCGCCCTCGCTCGGCACTAAAAGATCCCTGGGGGTGGTGGGGGTGTGAGGTCATCACTCACACACACACATACATACCACCCACCCCCACGACCCACCCACCCACCCTGTTTACACAGAACTCTCTGAGATTCCCTGAGACTCCATTTGTGCCACCGTTTCAAAACAGGGCCACAAAACAGCAAGCCACGCTACTGCCGGGAGGGGGGGGGCGGAGCCACACTGAACCGGGTCACATGATCAGTCACACAAAGATAAGATAAGTCTTTATTGATCCCCAGGCGGTGGCACCACCTGGGGATCCCCCCCCCCCCCCACCAACCTCTCTGTATCCGTTGGGGATGGTTCCGGACACCTCCTGGAATGCGTTCAGGCAGCCAGCTGGACAGTATTTACTATGAAGAGGAAACAGAAGAAGAAGACGTGTGGAGTGTTTTAGAGTCCAGATGTTGTGTTGTCTGATGTGTTGACGTGTTGTCGTGTTTACCTGAACTCCGCCTCAGGGAAGTCCGTCCCCTTGTCCAGGCAGGTGATCAGATCTGCAGACGCAAACAAACAAAATGTTGAGTTGTTGAGTTGTTTACTTGTTTAGTCAGCGGTGTTGTTGTTATTGTTGTTCCCCCCCCCTCCCCCACCTCAGATCTTCTGTCACCTGACCAGAGGAAACACCCCCCCACCCCCCCTGGAACCGGTAACCCGAAACCCGTCACCAAGGTCACCACGGTAACCGCGGTGCTGATGAAACACTGCACCATATATGGGCAACAGGATGAGATGAGTAGCTGGAGAGGAATCCGTGGTGGTGGTGGTCACTTTTGACCACACCGCTGCCATGACGACCGCTACAGCGCAGCTCGCCGCCAACCGGTGAGTAACAGACGACCACCCCCACCCACACATACACACCCCCACACAAACACACACACACAGGGTGACCACAGTTCACCGCGGTGATGCCATTGATTTACTTTAGCTGGGTCCACCCGCGCATGTCACTGTGTGTGTGTGTGCGTGCGTGTGTGTGTCTGGGCGCCATGGCAACACATCCGTCCTCGAACAAAGGACCGTCTCCTGTTGACCGGCTGCTTTTGTTGTCCGAGAAGCGAAAGCAAGCGATGTCTCTGCTGCTGCTG
>PIJE02000493.1:257704-322535 GCA_002895965.2 Coryphaenoides rupestris
ACCTGAAGATAAGAATAGAGCTGTTTACGAGCATTCATATTTACGAGACGGATAGAACGAGTTTCATAATTGGCAAGTTGCCTGCATAAGTATTTGGGCAGGCGTGCAATTCTAAGCATGCTACAACATCTGAGAATGAACAACAATGCTAAGTGCCATTAATAAGTGTTAAGACATATAAACACGCATGTTAGTGCTAGGGGGCGGGGTTATGTAGAGTCCAGGTGGGGGTCTTGAGTCTCTTGCGGAAGCTGGCGAGCGACTCGGCCGTCCTGACATGAGCCGGGAGCTCATTCCACCACTGCGGAGCCATCGATAATACATGTTGGATGTTACTGGATCATCACACATCAAAACTGCCGTGCTGGAACAAGACTTTTGTTAAAGCACTCTTCATCTACGCAATGGGACACATTTAAACCACAATACGACACAAATCCAGAAACACCAAAATATTACGTTTTAGGGCGTTTTAAGGTTCTGACTTGGAAATGCTATTTATGTTCCCTGACTTTTATATTAAATGGTATTTAATTATTTATAGGGCTGAGATACCTGTACAAGCCCTTTGTTTTTTTCTGTTTTGGTTTTGGTGTGTGTGTGTGTGTGTGTGTGTGTGTGTGTGTGTGTGTGTGGTGTGTGTGGGTGTGTGTGTCTAGTCGTCCCCGCTGTGCGCGGCGGCGGTACACGCGGGCGTGGTGTCCAACCTGGCGGGGGGCCGCATCAGCGTGGTCAGCAGCAAGGGGATCCCTCACTACCAGGGAAACCTGGCCAACAACGTCAGCTCCACCGGGTGAGAGACCTACACACACTCTCTGTCTCTCTCTTTGTCTCTCTCTGTCTGTCTCTCTCTCTCAATTCAATTTCTCTCTGTCTATCTGTCTCTGTCTCTCTCTGTCTACCTCTGTCTCTCTCTCTCTCTGTCTGTCTCTCTGTCTCTGTGTGTCTCTGTCTCTCTCTGTCTCTCTCTGTGTCTGTGTCTTAGTAGTCATATTTTAACACATTTAAGTAGCGATGTGTCCAGACTCGTTACTCCAACAGCCAGCTGTAGTCAGATCAGATCACATAAGAGATCAGAGCTGTGTGGCGGATGAAACGATGAAGAAAGCGCTCATCACCACAACAACGTGCTTTGGATAAAACAATCGTCTGAATAGTAACCGCGCACATGGGGGAGGGAGGTTGTGGATCGGAGATGTGCAACAACAACGCAACTCTTCATCCTCCACCCTGCACCTCCTAAACGTTCTGAGACTCTCTGCAGAAGTCGTAAGCGTGTTCCAGCCTCTCCCAGCCCTTCTCCCTCCTCCTCCTCCTCCTATCCCTACCCCTGCAGTGGTAGTGCCTTGCTCTACCAGAGGGAATAGAACCCCTGACCCTGGTGTGTGCAGGGTCCTGGTCTCTCTCTCTGTCTGTCTCTCTGTGTCTCTCTCTGTCTCTCTCTGTATCTCTCTATATCTCTGTCTCTCTCTGTCTCTCTCTCTCTGTCTCTGTCTCTCTCTGTCTGTCTGTCTCTCTGTCTCAGCCCTTCCTCTGAGACCCTTTTGATCGCCAAACTAGTTTTTCCGGTGTTCCTTAATCTCTCGAGCCGTCTCTCGTCGGGATGACTGGACTGACGTTTCTGAACGGTGTCCCCATCTCTCCGCAGGGGGTCCCTGTCCAACAGCCTGTTCACCTTCAAAACCAGCGGTGAGGCCTCCTCTTACCTTTCTTGTATTTGCATCATGCGATGGTTTCTTTACTAGCACCGCTCCAGAGATATATAGAGAAATCAACAGAATAATAAAAATAAACTGTCAGATTTACAAATGTACAGTCAAAATATAGAAATATATAGGCAAGATAAGATATTCAGACAGCGAAAACAATTTGGCATAATTGAAGTGTAATACAGCTGTGATAATAATAATAATGGTTAGGGGACATGTTGCACCTGATAGAAAGAATATTAAGAATATTGCACATAATGTTGAAAGGTAATGGAGGAGAGATACTGGACATGACATTAAGAATATTGCACACGATAATGAGAGGAGATAGTAGTATTACAGGTAATATTTAGAGATAACATGATATTAATAATAATAATATAGCACATGATAGAGAGTATTGCACATGATGTTGGGCAGTAATATTAATATTGCACTTAAATGGCTACCCTCTCTGTGCCGCCGCCGCCACTAGGTTGCTACGGAACCCTGGGGCTGGAGTCTGGAGGCGTGGCCGACGCCCAGCTATCTGCCTCCTCGGTGTGGGAGTGGCGCGGCGTGTGGGCGGCGTCCGGTGCCCGCCTCCGGAAGGCGGGGCTACCATGGGCGCCCGCCCACAGCGACCAGCAGCAGTGGCTGCAGGTGGACCTGAAGAGGGGGCAGAAGATCACAGGTGCGGAAAACACACTCATGCACGCACACGCATGCATGCACACGGATGCGCATGCACGTACACGCATGGCCTTTTCCTTGAGAACTGGAATTCCATTGCTGTTGTTGAAAAGATGGAGCCATGTTTATTATATAATATAGTATATTATAGTGTATTTTATTATAGTGTTGTATTGTAGTTTTACACCTGCTGTATGCTCTGTAGCGCCTCAGGAGTGTGTTTTTGGAGTGTGTGTTTCATGGTCGGATGGCGACTCTAATCCTCACTTCCTGCGAGACAAAGGGCCGGACCTGCCTATTGATGTGAGCTCATCGGGGGGGGGGGGGGTTGGATATCTCGCTCCAGGGCACCACACCTTTCTCTGCTTTCTGCCCAAACCAGCAGCCCTGTGTTGCCAGACAACCACACCATGTGGCTAAGCCATTAGCCGCTAGCCTCCATCGACGCGGACAATGTCTCCAGCCCTGGAGACGTTTCATATTGAATATCGCTGCATAAGTTTGACCCGGTGATTTCCAAATATGGGCGTGATCATGCATTGTTCAAAACACTCCACCCAATCAAGCGACGCTTTGTGTGCTCCTCACTGTTTGGAATCTGATCGGAAGTAAAGAAAAAAACATAATCTAATCTGATAAAAGCTGCCCGTGCAGATTTATGTTTATATATATTTTTAATCTCATTTCAGATAAAAAACGTGTTGATATCTCCTTAGATCGTGCTACTTTCCTCGGAAGTCGCCATTCTTGTTTTAATTCGGCAAACTGCGGCGCTACTTGTCTGTCATGAACGGAAACTCCTCCCCGTTCACTGATTGCTCCTCTTAGTGTTTAGAATTCCATAAATAATATTAAATCAGGAAGTAAAAATGGCCTTTCCAAGAGGGTATCACAGGGCAGGTGACCTGCAGAGGAACGGAACAGAGCGTGGACTGAGCTGAACCGGTGAGCTCGGGTCTCAGGGACCCCCCCCCCCCCGACCGGGTCTCATGGTGTTGGTCTCCGTGGTTACAGGGATCACCACGTCGGGGTCGGGGCTCCGGGAGTACACCTGGTACGCATCGGCGTACCGCGTGCTGCACAGCACCGACGGCCTCCGCTGGCTCGCCCACCGAGAGGGAAACTCCAGCCAAGACAAGGTGCACGATCAATATCTGTCTGTCTGTCCCCCTTCCTTTCATATTAGTGTAAATGGACAAACATGTCACTTAGGGACTGGCGGGGGGGGGGGCAGGGGAGGGACAGGCACTCAAGATAGTTTCCATGGCGACGGCTATCGACTGAGGCATGTTTATGGCAGGAAATGGGAGCCGCGTGGATGCCAGCGGTGAGCCCTAAGTGCTCTGATAGACCGGCCGGGACACCGAGGCATACATAATGAATGCATATGGATTCTGTGGCTGAGCGTTAGCGGGGTGCAGCTACAGCGCTAGCGCAGCCTCGCGGCTCGCAGGCTCCCAATCTCTCATCTCTACTATATCTCCATCCATCTCTGTTCTTATTAATTGGCTGACTGGATGAGAAAATGATTTGGGGTTTTTATTTTCTGTTGAAAACCACAGCAGCCTCTGTAATTTTTTAAGAGGGAAGATTCTTGATAGGTCTCAATAGTCAACCTGAAGCTGATAATTCCACAGAGCTCTCCACCCAGCAGTAGTTGACACCGAAAAAGCTCAAATAATATCTTATATCAGACGTACAGTTCCTCTGAATACAGAACATGACTTTGAGTCAGGTTGCAGGTGAATAACATGAGACCTGGTGGTTCCCGGTGTTTATCCACATCTGTGTTCTGGTGTCCGTCTTGTAGATCTTCCAAGGGAACACCAACTACGGCCACGAGGTGCGGAACAACTTCATCCCCCCGATGGAGGCGCGCTACGTCAGAATCAACCCCACCCAGTGGCACCAGCGCATCGCCCTGAGGGTGGAGTTGCTGGGCTGCCCCGTGGCCACCGGTGAGACAAAAAGCACCCGCAGCAATCACATGACGAGTCGTGTGTATGTGAGAGTGAATTAATCCAGCTGACGGAGCTCTGACCTTCGGACCTTCGTCCTCCTCCTCTCTTGCAGTGGCGAGGCCCCGGACGAACCGCCCCTTGTGGCCTGACCCCAGAGGCCCTCCCCCTCCCCGTCCTCCCGCCCCCGGGGTCACCCACACCCCGCCGCACTCCGGCCACGGCACGCACACGCCTGACATCCGCAACACCACCATGCCCCCGCACACCAGCAAGGGTGAGGAAGAGAGGAGGAGGAGAACGTTAAAATTAGACGGCTATCGTCTGGCGATTTCTCAGACGATTTTTTCTCTTTACGCTGCTGCAGAATTAACGTACTTCCCTGTAGCCTTAAAGTTAGCGTCTCCATGACGGATTGTGTTTTTAGAGCATGTTTCAAACTAGAACAAACTAGCATGTTGTACGTTTTTAAGCATGTTTCTTAACGTGTGACTGAGCGCGTGTGTCTTGTGTGTGTTGCCAGATGTGGCTCTGATCGCGGTGCTTGTGCCGGTTCTGGTCATGGCGCTGACCGCCCTCATCCTGACGGCCGTGTGCGCCTGGTGCTGGAAGAGCAGGTCCGTCTCACTCTCCTTTACATTCCAGCGTCGTCCCACCACAACAACAACATCATGTGTGCATAAGTGCATAAGTCACACATAAGTCTGGACATCAGTCCCATGACAATGACATGTGCAAAACCAGGTGCTGTATGTAAGAATAATGAATCCGTTCAGGGACTACATGTAGGATTTTACAGCACAAATCTCTTTAAATTGCCAGTTTGTGAGCAGGTTGTGGTTGAAGTAAAAAAAATTGAGAGCTTCCCCGACTCTCTGTTGTAGAACAGCTTTTGGGCTGATTTCTCTTATATTTGAGTCGGGTCGGATTTTGTGGGAAAAATGAACGAAGTGACATGTAAGCGTGGATAATTAAAACAAATATATATTTCATAGCTTTTTCAAATGTGTACAAGGTTTAATTATCCTTAGAACTAATATTAGTTTCTGATTGTTATTGTCTCAGAATGCACTGATTCTTACTAATAGTACCTTTTAATGGGACAGTGAACCCCAGAATCATTGTTTTGTTTTCGACATGGTACTTTGTCTGATATGATCTTCAAGGCCACACAAATCCTTTTTAAACTTTTTTAAACCACTGTGTTGGAAGTTGAGGTGAACCCGGGTGAGGTTCACTTCAATTACTGCCCAACATCATGTGCAATACTCTCTATCATGTGCTATATTATTATTATTAATATCATGTTATCTCTAAATATTACCTGTAATACTACCTCTCATCTCCTCTCATCATCATGTGTAATATTCTTAATGTCATGTCCATTATCTCTCCTACATTACCTTTCAACATTATGTGCAATATTCTTAATATTCTTTCTATCAGGTGCAATACGTCCCCGAACCATTATTATTATTATCACATTTGTATTACACTTCAATTATGCCAAATTGTTTTCGCTGTCTGAATATCTTATCTTGCCTATATATTTCTATGTTTTGACTGTACATTTGTAAATCTGTTAGTTTATTTTTATTATTCTGTTGATTTCTATTGTACTGTATTGCTATGCAACCTGGCACAAGAATTTCCTTCGGGATTAATCAATTTCTATCTTATCTCTTAATTTTAACTTCTCTGCATCGTTTCCGTCTTTGTAGGAAGACAAATTCGGAGGAAACCTACGACCTTCCTCCCTGGGATCGCACAGGTACGGCAAAACCAGCAGGTGTCCTGGATTCTGTTCAGGGGGGAGTTGTGCTTCATCTGTCCGTGTGGTAACTCACTCTGCCCCCCACCACCCTCCTCAGACTGGTGGAAGAGCATGAAGCAGCTGCTGCCCTCCAAGATGGCGGAGCGGGACGACTCGTCGGTGCGCTACAGCAGCGACGTGGGCCGCCTGAGTCGGAGGGTCATCACCCCGCGGCTCCACGCCGAGCCCGCAGGTGAGACACACGCCCCGCCCCCTTCAGCCTGATCACCTGACGCTTGATCACAGGGAAACGACCTCTGTGGCGAAGTGGGCGTCGCCGTCTCCCGTCTGATCCGTTCTTTGGCCGCCTTTCTTTCTTTCTCTTGGCTCCTCCCACAGAGTATGCCCAGCCGCTGGTGACGGGCGCCG
Source organism: Coryphaenoides rupestris (assembly GCA_002895965.2). Lineage (NCBI taxonomy): Eukaryota > Metazoa > Chordata > Actinopteri > Gadiformes > Macrouridae > Coryphaenoides > Coryphaenoides rupestris. Next base: position 264,226 of record PIJE02000493.1, read on the forward strand.
TGACGACGCTGGGTGCGCGCTCCACCTTCAAGCCCGAGGAGTCGCCCGCCCCCGGCCCCGCCCCCGGCTGCTATGGCGGCGGCAACGCGGAGCTGTACGACGCACCCATCTCACCGGACGTGTACCACGCCTACGCAGAGCCGCTCCCCGCCTCCGGCGCAGAGTACGCCACGCCCATCGTCATCGACAAGGCGTGCCACATCGCGGCCGCCGCCAACGGCAACCCACCAGGCGGCGGGCGTGTCCAGCTTCATGGTCGGAGGAGGAGGCGGAGTCGGTCCTCACCTGATGCTCACCAAGACGGACAGTGGCGGGAAGGCGGGCCGCTCGGCGTACGACACGCCCAAGAGCGCCAACGGACAGGCTGCGCCCGCCGGGGAGCTGACCTATCAGGTGCCGCAGAACGGCACCCAGAAGCCCACGGGGCAGGGCTGAGGAACAGGCCCCGCCCCCCTCTCCCCCCATGCCCCTCCCCTCCCTGTTGGACTAGGCGGCGCAGGGCCGGTGAAACTGTAAAAGTGACGTGCACATTTTATGAGCCCTTGACCAAAAAAATGTGTTTGGTGGCGGGGAGTTTAGGTGCGTGCGTGTTGTCTGGCTGTGTCTATGTGGCTGCTGTGTGTGCCATATCAGTCCAATCACTGAAAGCTCACAGATGAATGTGTTGTCTCCGTGTGCGGGACTCTGGACGCGGGGCGGAGCTGACTACTAACCAACTGGCCAAGCGACTTCCGGTCCCTTTCTGTGATTTACTACACCGTTGGTTTGTTTTCCTTGTTTTTGTTAAACTGTGATTTCTGCGATCCTTTTGTTGGTTTTCTAGGTACTGAGCTTTGTCTTCGTGGCACCGATCCGATCTGAGGGCGTCTTCGTGCTCCGACAGAACCTTTGTATCAAAGGGGGGGGGGGACCCCTGTGCAGATGTTAGGGTGCCTCCTGCTTACCAACATCTGGGGGAAGAAAAAAAAAAATAATGGTACTTTATTTTGTTTCAAGAACGCCTTAGATGTTGCATCACTTTTGTGAAATTCCCATTTTCTGCTAATCTTTTTTTTTTTGTGGTGATTATTTATTATTCTTTCATCATCCTGCTGATGAGAAACTTCTTTAGCTTTTCATTAAATTAAAAAAAAACAACAAACCAATCTGCCCAACCACTAAACACTAGCCACGCTGACGCCCAATCAGACTTCAGAATGGTTGCACTGTTGCCATAGCTACACTGTTGATTGACAGACACCTCCAGGTGTAGGAGACTGAACCCAGGGGTCAAGTTAGAGGAGCCGCCCACAAAACTCTTCCTCAGTTCCAGACAAAATGTTGACTTTCTGTTGTCCCCCCTGCAGGTTTGATTTCTCAACGAGTCTTATAGTGGTCCTGTTAGAACGGTTAGCTCATATATAGATGGAGAACACATGGCTGTGGTCACCTGGCGACTTGCTCCCAGCACCCAGGACATGATGGTGGAGAACCATTTTTACTTTTTTAGTTTTGATGACCGCCTTGCGTGCGTCCCAGCATGACATATGGCTGTATAATTAGACGTCTCTGTATCTGAATGTGGGTCCCTGAGTGTCGTTTTTAGACGTAATCCGGCTTGCAAGTAGTAGAATATGATTATTCACTGTCTTAACACAGTAGACTACAAGTGGCAGCCCTCTTCCTCAGAACCTCCTGTGCCCCCGGGCGTTTCTGGGAGATGTTTGAGAGTTTGTCAGGGGAGGAGGAGGAGGAGGAGGAGGCTGGTCTGTGACGTTTAGAGACTGATGCACTGTTGTTCAGAGGGTTTGTTGTCCACGGCTGTAGAGCTCTTCACCTGTCATGGGCTCTGGGGAGCTCAGGATGCTGTGTGGTGCTCACTGTAGAGGGCTTTGTTTCTGTGATTCTCACTCGTTGTATATAGAGAAATAAAAGAGTTTCTGAAAGAGTGACGGATTTCGTCTTTTCAAACTATCCTCGATTAACCTAGGAAACAAACTGTGGACCTCCCCAAGTCCCCTACTGTGGAGGTTCATGGTTTGTTTGGCATCGCTTAAAGAAACCCTTAAAATCCTCTGTATTCTTTTCCAGTTTGCTGATGATATGATCAAGAAGATTACAATTTTCTGATGCAAAACTAATTCCAGTGTGGACCATTACTCTACAACTGAGACATGACACTGCCCCCTAATGGTCAAATCTAGATGCTTGCTCAATTTAAATGTATGGGATTTAGTTAATCCGTCATCGTGCTAGACGGTCCTGTCTAGTCCTGACTGCAAACGTTTTTTTAACGTAATGCTCGGAGATTTAAGTGAATGTCTTAAATCTCCGAGGCGTGGGTTTACACATTGTAGGTGGAGGAAGAGCAATAATCACACAGGAAGAAGGCAGATATTTTCAACCAATTTATTGGGTGGAAAAAACTGGTAATTACATACAATTGGAAAAACAAGACAATCAAGATAAAAAGTTCCTAAAACTGACAAACGGGTTACATTTCCAGTGTCACTCCACTCCAAACATTAAACAAACTAAAACCTCTGCAATTTACATTCAGTGCTGGAGTGTAAACATTTAGACTTTATATCAATCTTACATTTTCACCGTTTCAAACAAATAATTCCTTCTGGGCAAGTGCTTCCGTCATTCCTCGAGGTTCTTGGCGTTCCGGCCGAACTTCCACCAGATGGTGGTCAAGGCGGCGGCCAGGAGGAACACCAGACCGCTGGTCACCAGGTAGGCGATGGGCAGGAAGTGGTTCTGCCCTCCCAACCACGTCACCGTGGACAGAACAACCAGCTTCCTGCCCCTGAAGTGCTGCGCAGGGAAGTCTGGAACGCACCGACACACGGCTCAGGGAAAAGCAACAACAACAACATGAAAGATACCTGAGCCAAAGCTAAACATAGCGCGCCTGGAAATAGCTTCTCTTTAGCGTGAGGTGTTCGAAGCTCCGGGGTTACGAGCAGCGCCCTGTACAGTGTAGACAACCACCGTTATCACTGGGAAACAGACTGAAGGGTAACTCACACCCGCTTGGAAAAGCTGGCTGTTTTTCTAACCTCATTCCTGCATCTACTGATAGCATTTCTGCCCGTTGGAGAAAAGAAAACTCGATGTACAGAACGGCCGCTGGATACGTACTGTAGGAGACGATGACGTTGTAGTTCCCGGCCGGCAGTCCGTCGGCGAAGCGCCCGGTGCGCTTCAGGATTCCGTAGAGCTTCTTAAAGTTGGGGAACGCCGCCTCCCGCATCCACACGATCAGGTCCTCGTTGATGAAACCGTTGTTGTTGGGGTCACTCGGGTCCAGCTTGTATACGGGGTTCTTCCAGTAGGGCGGCTTGATCGTGCCTGCGGAGGCGCAGTATTGATACGTAGTGTCAGGTTAGAGTCGGAGTATCGATGTGTGGATGCGTTCAGATCATTCTGTCCGAATAAAAATAATTAAAAAATCTGCCCCGGCGCCAAGAAGGTAGAGGTTTTATTTTACCTTCAAAGGCCTGATCCAGGGTCTGGTTATTCAGGGGCGGGTTGCGGAACTTGACGTTCTCGTCGGTGTACCAGGCGATGCCTTTCCTGTACAGAGAGACGGTCTCGGTGGGTGATCCGAGGTACTGCAGGATGAAGGAGTCTAGAAGGTTCCGCGGACAAACAAACAAACGAAATCAGCGCTCAGTTCCTCTGGGTAATTAGGGGGGGTGGTGTTCCTTCAGCCTTTTAAAAGCAATCGCTTGGACCCCAGTTTGGAAACAGGCATCCTGTGTGTGTGTGGAGTCGTGTGTTGTGTGTTGCACTGTGTGATGAGGAAGATACTGATGAAGACGCGTGGGTGGTTTACCGTTGAACATGCTGTTGGCTACGGCCCCACAGGGAGCAATCGGAAGGCCTTTCTCGTCCCGGATGTATGGCTCACAGTACGTGCTGGGGTTCTGGGGGCAGGACCCGCATAATGAAACACAATCACTAGGAAACGTTCAAAGGTTTGAAAGGGACTGTAAATTGAATACTTGAGAAGACAACGTTGGAGACACCTTCTATATTATGCGGCTCTACTTCTGGACTACACCATGCATGAGCTCCAAACTCTTGACACAAAATGACCCAAAGGGGATAAATGTAGGGATTCCTGCTTCAGAAAGTACTGCTCATTCTCCAAGTCAGAAACAAAAGCATTTCCATAACAGAAACATTTCCATAGCAAATTGTTCGTAATGACGTGAATAAAATAAGCTGTCAGAGCTTGTGAACTTTGCGTAATTTAACGTCAAGCACATGTGGGGGAAAAACAGAATGGAAGGAGGGTTGGAGGTCCACGCATGAGATCTCAGATTCTCACAATGTGCAGAAAGAAAGTTCTGAGCAAACGGACAGAGAGGCGGCAGAAGTCCAGCGAGGCAAACCTTGAGGGAGTCCGTCCTGCCGACCATCTGCGCGTCGTCGCGGGAGTCCATGTACTTGCGGAGGTTCTGGTGGAAGTTCTGGAGGCCGTAGTAGAAGAACAACATCACTCCTGGCAGGAACACGGAGGCAGAACACGGGAGGCGCACAGCGGTCAGGATCGCAACATCTCCAAAGAGGATGATGACGACTCAGGGAGGATGTCAAGGTATAATGGGGACATGGTACAGAAGCTGGTGTTGGAGTTTGGCTTTTTACCTTAAAGTCTTGTTTGAGAGACATCATCACATTGCAGGTGCAGGTGTTTCCCACAAACGAGACGTTTTGGAACTTTCTAAAGCAGTTATCACAGTCGCCGGCCTCTGTGTAGTCCATCTAGGAGAGGAAGGGGAAATATTTTATTAACTCTATTAACTTTGTTTATTGGTTTTTAAACACAAATTGACAGTAATGTAAAGCACTTGTAAGTGACAGTGACAGTGTTACAGTAAACCCCCGCCCCCCCAAAAAATAATCAAAAAAACATAAAAATGCATGCATACAATACACAAGACTAAAGGAAAACACAACACCAACAGTGAGCTTGGTCATATTTCACATACAGCGGTAAACACTATAACCCCATCAGGCCAGAATAAGGATAAATAAACACATAATAAAAACAAAATAATAATAAGTAAATAAGATAAAATGCGATCTTATTCGGGGATAACTGGGAAAGTAATTTTCTCTGCACAGGCAAAGAAGGGCCCACACATCTTTCTAAATTTCTTGGAAGAGCCTTTCAATGTATATCGGATTTTTTCAAGCTGTAAATTACTAAACATTTCTTTTAACCACAGAGCATGAGAAGGTGGTGTTGGTGATTTCCACCTCATTAGTATTAGACGTCTTGCCAATAATGTTACAAAAGCTATCAGATCGGCTTGGAGCCTAGACAAAGGCAACTGAGAGAACAGAGCAGTAATGGCATTAGGTTCGAGAAGTGTCCCAGTTAGAAAATCGCAGTCCAGTAGTTACGCAGAGATGTACACGACCAAAACATATGCACATGGTTTGCAGGTATTTGATGACATTTTTCACAGGAGGGGTCAACATTGTCATACATTTTACAAAGCCTAACTTTGGTCCAATGAGTGCGGTGAACAACTTTACATTGAATCAACCCATGTCTGGCACAGACAGATGACGTCTGCACACGTTTAAAAATATCCCCCCAAAGCTCCTAGGAAGGGTTAATATGCCTTAAAAAAAAAAAGCTATTGTTGCACACAAGACCATAGCCTACTCCGGTCACAATCTTATCTCATCAGAAGCTGAACTGTACACGTTCTAGCGTCGTTCACGTTGACATGTAACTAATGATCTCAGACAAAACGTTGTACATGTACACGTATATTCAACTCATGACCCCACCCCCCCAACCACACCACGTACCTTCATCTCCTGGGTTCCCTGCACGGTGACGAGCAGCGACACTCCCAGGAAGAGGCACAGCGCCGCCATGCAGTACATGAAGGGCAGCACCGTGCTAGCCGTTAGCATGGGGGACCAGGCCGGCAGCCGCTGCTGCATGAAGGCCGAGTTGTCGGGCCTGCGAGCCAGCGGCCCGGACTTGGCTGGCTCTTTACCCATGAGAGGGAGAACCAGCGGCCCCACAGGAGGAGGAGGAGGAGGAGCAGGAGAACAAGCTTTTCTCTACTTGTGGCGTCGCAGTGCCGTATTTCAACACCACTGCCTCACCCTGAGCTCTGTGCTCTCGCTCTCTGTCAGTACAATGGACGCTGCCAAGAGGTTTTCCCAGCAGGCCTTGCGCTATAGGGACCTTTGAAACCACAGACTGTTACACATTAACCAGAGTCCTAGACTAACTTCCTCATTATAAGCCCCGCCCATGCCCTCTCCCTTCAGTCACCGACACACGCCAGCGAAACGGTTATCTGTCAATCAGTTTACATACCGACAGTAACTACCGACAAACGGTACAATGTCTTGTCCAGACATTCCTTGTTTACAGGATGCTCTGTCCAATGGGGCTCTCTAGTGGGCGGATCAAGCGGTGACCTCACTTCCTCAGTGGGCGGGACCCAAAGTAAACAAACACAGGCCGGTTTCACTCTGTCGTCACCGTTTATTATGAACCCGTCGCAGCAGGACGCCGCGTTGACCTTACAAAACAAACATCCAACTACTGGCAGATGACTGATATCTCTAACCGTACAAGACAGACACTGTGAGCGCTTGACTTTGTCGCAGGAAAAAAAAACATAACAGAAATTAGAAAGCCATTAAAAAACACATCGGTGCGGCGGTCGTCATCACAGTCAACCACTGACACTCAGAAGAGGCCGATTTTGACCTTTCCTTCCCTGCATCCTTGGAATGCCCCCGAGTCGAGCAGCTTCAGGAGGTCCAGTTTGATCTGAAGGAGACAAGGAAACATCACACAAACACCACCACACGCATATGCATTATCGGCCAGAAGAGGGCAGCAGAGCACATTGTATTATATTCAGACGTTATAAGAGATCGGTCTGAGCGATCAGGCCATCTCTGCATATCGTACTTTGTTTAGATGCGTGGTATACATTCACATTTACGCATACATCTATGCAACCTGGCACAAGAGTTTCCTTCGGGATCAATAAAGTCAATTATGCCAAATTGTGAATATCTTATCTTGCCTATATATTTTTATATTTGACTGTACATTTGTAAATCTGTTAGTTTATTTTTATTATTCTGTTGATTTCTCTATTGTTTTATTGTACTGTATTTCTATGCAACCTGGCACAAGAATTTCCTACGGGATTAATAAAGTTCTATTTTATCATAATCTCAATAAATCTTATTTACATATTTTACCTGTAAGAATGGATATTGCATTAATAATTATTCAGCCCAATTGTTCAGCCCAACTGTGAGATATACTGTATTTAATGAGATATTTTGAGCTAGATTACATTACTTTTATGCTAGTTTGACGTGCTAGGTCACTGGGGACTTGTCCTGACTTCAGCCTAATAACGTTTCTCTGACGACCCGACAGATTTACATTTACATTTACATTTAGGGCATTTGGCAGATGCTTTTATCCAAAGCGACTTACAAAGAGTACATTTGTTGAAGGAGAGGCAGCAATATATCACTGTGGTACCTGAAGATAAGAATAGAGCTGTTTTCCAGCGTTCATATTTACGAGACGAATAGAACGAGTTTCATAATTGCCAGATGAGATAAGATAAAATAGAACTTTATTAATCCCGAAGGAAATTCTTGTGCCAGGTTGCATAGCAATACAGTACAATAAAACAATAGAGAAATCAACAGAATAATAAAAATAAACACAGATTTACAAATGCACAGTCAAAATATAGAAATATATAGGGCAAGATAAGATATTCAGATGGCGAAAATAATTTGGCATAATTGAAGTCTAATAAACACTCAAACACTTGAAGTTGAACACACCTCTGGAATATCGGCCATGCGACGTGACTTCTGGTCCCTCCAGTTCCAGTCCAGGACCAGGTAGGACAAGGACTGCAAGGTCAGGCCCTCATCTGGATGATGAGAGGTCAGAGGTCACAGGTCACACTCTGACCCTCGGAGACTAGCAAGCAGCTTATGATGAGCATTAGGGGCTTGCAAGATGCATTATTATGGGGTTATTTTGAGAAAAATATATCAGAACAAACTATCAGACCAGGGGGCAGGCTTACAGGGGGGGGGGGGCTACCTCTCTCTATCAGACCAGAGGGCGGGGTTACAGGGGGGTGGAGCTACCTCTCTATCAGACCAGAGGGCGGGGTAACAGGGGGGTGGAGCTACCTCTCTCTATCAGAGCCTGGAGCCGGCCAGGTGTGCCCACGCCGATGTGTGTGACGCCCTTCTGCAGGAGCTTCACCTGCTCCTCCACCTGAGGGAAGGAGACACACGCACACACACACAGTTCAGCACCGTCACCACCTGCACTGTCACCAACACCTGTGTGGTGACGATGCAGGCACCACAGCAGCGGTCATCACCTCCCTACTATACCTTGATGTGTTTGGCAAACAGCTTGACGACTTTGGCGTCTCCCTTGAAGGTGGTCAGCTGCCTGCAGTGGAGGAGACGCAGCAGGAGGACATAATAATAATAATGTATAACATCTTTCATACAAGAAATGCAGCTCAAAGTGCTCAACAACAAAGAAATGACACGCACGTCAGTGCTTCACAGGACACAAGAACATTAAAACATTAAAAAGAATGTGACAGATCTTGGAAAATAAAGGCAAAGAGCGAAAATAGAATACATAGAGAGCAGATTTCTGATGAGAGGAGAGGAGAGGATAAAGAGAGCAGAGCTGAGATGGACAGGAGAGGATGGAGAGAGCAGAGCTATGATGCAGAGGAGAGGAGAGGATGGAGAGAGCAGAGCTGTGATGGAGAGGAGAGGATGGAGAGAGCAGAGCTGTGATGTAGAGGAGAGGATGGAGAGAGCAGAGCTGTGATGGAGAGGAGAGGATGGAGAGAGCAGAGCTGTGATGGAGAGGAGAGGATGGAGAGAGCAGAGCTGTGATGGAGAGGAGAGGATGGAGAGAGCAGAGCTGTGATGTAGAGGAGAGGATGGAGAGAGCAGAGCTGTGATGTAGAGGAGAGGAGAGGATGGAGAGAGCAGAGCTGTGATGGAGAGGAGAGGATGGAGAGAGCAGAGCTGTGATGCAGAGGAGAGGATGGAGAGAGCAGAGCTGTGATGTAGAGGAGAGGATGAGAGAGCAGAGCTGTGATGGAGAGGATGGGGAGAGCAGAGCTGTGATGTAGAGGAGAGGATGGAGAGAGCAGAGCTGTGATGGAGAGGATGGAGAGAGCAGAGCTGTGATGCAGAGGAGAGGAGAGGATGGAGAGAGCAGAGCTGTGATGGAGAGGAGAGGATGGAGAGAGCAGAGCTGTGATGGAGAGGAGAGGAGAGGATGGAGAGAGCAGAGCTGTGATGTAGAGGAGAGGATGGAGAGAGCAGAGCTGTGATGTAGAGGAGAGGATGGAGAGAGCAGAGCTGTGATGCAGAGGAGAGGAGAGGATGGAGAGAGCAGAGCTGTGATGTAGAGGAGAGGATGGAGAGAGCAGAGCTGTGATGTAGAGGAGAGGATGGAGAGAGCAGAGCTGTGATGGAGGAGGATGGAGAGAGCAGAGCTGTGATGGAGAGGAGAGGAGAGGATGGAGAGAGCAGAGCTGTGATGGAGAGGAGAGGATGGAGAGAGCAGAGCTGTGATGGAGAGGAGAGGAGAGGATGGAGAGAGCAGAGCTGTGATGGAGAGGAGAGGAGAGGATGGAGAGCAGAGCTGTGATGGAGATGAGAGGATGGAGAGAGCAGAGCTGTGATGGAGAGGAGAGGATGGAGAGAGCAGAGCTGTGATGGAGGAGAGGATGGAGAGAGCAGAGCTGTGATGGAGAGGAGAGGATGGAGAGAGCAGAGCTGTGATGGAGAGGAGAGGATGGAGAGAGCAGAGCTGTGATGGAGAGGAGAGGATGGAGAGAGCAGAGCTGTGATGTAGAGGAGAGGATGGAGAGAGCAGAGCTGTGATGGAGAGGAGAGGATGGAGAGAGCAGAGCTGTGATGTAGAGGAGAGGATGGAGAGAGCAGAGCTGTGATGGAGAGGAGAGGATGGAGAGAGCAGAGCTGTGATGGAGAGGAGGATGGAGAGAGCAGAGCTGTGATGGAGAGGAGAGGAGAGGATGAGAGAGCAGAGGAGGAGAGGAGAGGATGGAGAGAGCAGAGCTGTGATGTAGAGGAGAGGATGGAGAGAGCAGAGCTGTGATGGAGAGGAGAGGATGGAGAGAGCAGAGCTGTGATGTAGAGGAGAGGATGGAGAGAGCAGAGCTGTGATGGAGAGGATGGGGAGAGCAGAGCTGTGATGCAGAGGAGAGGAGAGGATGGAGAGAGCAGAGCTGTGATGGAGAGGAGAGGATGGAGAGAGCAGAGCTGTGATGTAGAGGAGAGGATGGAGAGAGCAGAGCTGTGATGGAGGAGGATGGAGAGAGCAGAGCTGTGATGGAGAGGAGAGGATGGAGAGAGCAGAGCTGTGATGTAGAGGAGAGGATGGAGAGAGCAGAGCTGTGATGTAGAGGAGAGGATGGAGAGAGCAGAGCTGTGATGGAGAGGAGAGGAGAGGATGGAGAGAGCAGAGCTGTGATGTAGAGGAGAGGAGAGGATGGAGAGAGCAGAGCTGTGATGTAGAGGAGAGGATGGAGAGAGCAGAGCTGTGATGGAGAGGAGAGGATGGAGAGAGCAGAGCTGTGATGGAGGAGAGGAGAGGATGGAGAGAGCAGAGCTGTGATGGAGAGGAGAGGATGGAGAGAGCAGAGCTGTGATGTAGAGGAGAGGATGGAGAGAGCAGAGCTGTGATGGAGGAGGATGGAGAGAGCAGAGCTGTGATGGAGAGGAGAGGAGAGGATGGAGAGAGCAGAGCTGTGATGGAGAGGAGAGGATGGAGAGAGCAGAGCTGTGATGGAGAGGAGAGGATGGAGAGAGCAGAGCTGTGATGGAGAGGAGAGGATGGAGAGAGCAGAGCTGTGATGGAGAGGAGAGGAGAGGATGGAGAGAGCAGAGCTGTGATGTAGAGGAGAGGATGGAGAGAGCAGAGCTGTGATGGAGAGGAGAGGATGGAGAGAGCAGAGCTGTGATGGAGAGGAGAGGATGGAGAGAGCAGAGCTGTGATGGAGAGGAGAGGAGAGGATGGAGAGAGCAGAGCTGTGATGGAGAGGAGAGGATGGAGAGAGCAGAGCTGTGATGTAGAGGAGAGGATGGAGAGAGCAGAGCTGTGATGGAGAGGAGAGGATGGAGAGAGCAGAGCTGTGATGTAGAGGAGAGGATGGAGAGAGCAGAGCTGTGATGTAGAGGAGAGGATGGAGAGAGCAGAGCTGTGATGGAGGAGGATGGAGAGAGCAGAGCTGTGATGGAGAGGAGAGGAGAGGATGGAGAGAGCAGAGCTGTGATGCAGAGGAGAGGATGAGAGAGAGGAGAGCAGAGCTGATGAGAGGATGGAGAGGAGAGCTGTGAGAGAGTGGAGAGAGAGAGGGATGGAGAGAGCAGAGCTGTGATGGAGAGGAGAGGATGAGAGAGCAGAGCTGTGATGCAGAGGAGAGGAGAGGATGGAGAGAGCAGAGCTGTGATGTAGAGGAGAGGATGGAGAGAGCAGAGCTGTGATGGAGGAGAGGATGGAGAGAGCAGAGCTGTGATGGAGAGGAGAGGATGGAGAGAGCAGAGCTGTGATGTAGAGGAGAGGATGGAGAGAGCAGAGCTGTGATGTAGAGGAGAGGATGGAGAGAGCAGAGCTGTGATGGAGAGGAGAGGATGGAGAGAGCAGAGCTGTGATGGAGAGGAGAGGAGAGGATGGAGAGAGCAGAGCTGTGATGTAGAGGAGAGGATGGAGAGAGCAGAGCTGTGATGGAGAGGAGAGGATGGAGAGAGCAGAGCTGTGATGGAGAGGAGAGGATGGAGAGAGCAGAGCTGTGATGCAGAGGAGAGGATGGAGAGAGCAGAGCTGTGATGCAGAGGAGAGGAGAGGATGGAGAGAGCAGAGCTGTGATGGAGAGGAGAGGATGGAGAGAGCAGAGCTGTGATGTAGAGGAGAGGATGGAGAGAGCAGAGCTGTGATGTAGAGGAGAGGATGAGAGAGCAGAGCGGAGAGAGAGAGGAGAGAGGAGGAGAGAGAGAGCTGGATGAGAGAGAGATGGAGAGAGCAGAGCTGTGATGAGAGGAGAGGATGGAGAGAGCAGAGCTGTAGGAGAGGAGAGGAGAGGATGGAGAGAGCAGAGCTGTGATGAGAGGAGAATGATGGAGAGAGCAGAGCTGTGATGTAGAGGAGAGGATGGAAAGAGCAGAGCTGTGATGGAGAGGAGAGGATGGAGAGAGCAGAGCTGTGATGGAGAGGAGAGGATGGAGAGAGCAGAGCTGTGATGGAGGAGAGGATGGAGAGAGCAGAGCTGTGATGGAGAGGAGAGGATGGAGAGAGCAGAGCTGTGATGCAGAGGAGAGGAGAGGATGGAGAGAGCAGAGCTGTGATGGAGAGGAGAGGATGGAGAGAGCAGAGCTGTGATGGAGAGGAGAGGATGGAGAGAGCAGAGCTGTGATGTAGAGGAGAGGATGGAGAGAGCAGAGCTGTGATGGAAGAGGATGGGGAGAGCAGAGCTGTGATGTAGAGGAGAGGATGGAGAGAGCAGAGCTGTGATGAGAGGAGAGGATGGAGAGAGCAGAGCTGTGATGTAGAGGAGAGGATGGAGAGAGCAGAGCTGTGATGGAGAGGAGAGGATGGAGAGAGCAGAGCTGTGATGGAGAGGAGAGGATGGAGAGAGCAGAGCTGTGATGGAGAGGAGAGGATGGAGAGAGCAGAGCTGTGATGTAGAGGAGAGGATGGAGAGAGCAGAGCTGTGATGGAGAGGAGGAGAGGATGGAGAGAGCAGAGCTGTGATGTAGAGGAGAGGATGGAGAGAGCAGAGCTGTGATGGAGAGGAGAGGATGGAGAGAGCAGAGCTGTGATGGAGAGGAGAGGATGGAGAGAGCAGAGCTGTGATGCAGAGGAGAGGATGGAGAGAGCAGAGCTGTGATGGAGAGGAGAGGAGAGGATGGAGAGAGCAGAGCTGTGATGGAGAGGAGAGGAGAGGATGGAGAGAGCAGAGCTGTGATGGAGAGGAGAGGATGGAGAGAGCAGAGCTGTGATGTAGAGGAGAGGAGAGGATGGAGAGAGCAGAGCTGTGATGTAGAGGAGAGGAGAGGATGGAGAGAGCAGAGCTGTGATGGAGAGGAGAGGAGAGGATGGAGAGAGCAGAGCTGTGATGGAGAGGAGAGGAGAGGATGGAGAGAGCAGAGCTGTGATGGAGAGGAGAGGATGGAGAGAGCAGAGCTGTGATGGAGAGGAGAGGATGGAGAGAGCAGAGCTGTGATGTAGAGGAGAGGATGGAGAGAGCAGAGCTGTGATGCAGAGGAGAGGATGGAGAGAGCAGAGCTGTGATGTAGAGGAGAGGATGGAGAGAGCAGAGCTGTGATGGAGAGGATGGAGAGAGCAGAGCTGTGATGGAGAGGAGAGGATGGAGAGAGCAGAGCTGTGATGGAGAGGAGAGGATGGAGAGAGCAGAGCTGTGATGTAGAGGAGAGGATGGAGAGAGCAGAGCTGTGATGTAGAGGAGAGGATGGAGAGAGCAGAGCTGTGATGGAGAGGAGAGGATGGAGAGAGCAGAGCTGTGATGGAGGAGAGGATGGAGAGAGCAGAGCTGTGATGGAGAGGAGAGGAGAGGATGGAGAGAGCAGAGCTGTGATGGAGAGGAGAGGATGGAGAGAGCAGAGCTGTGATGTAGAGGAGAGGATGGAGAGAGCAGAGCTGTGATGGAGAGGAGAGGATGGAGAGAGCAGAGCTGTGATGTAGAGGAGAGGATGGAGAGAGCAGAGCTGTGATGTAGAGGAGAGGATGGAGAGAGCAGAGCTGTGATGTAGAGGAGAGGATGGAGAGAGCAGAGCTGTGATGGAGAGGAGAGGATGGAGAGAGCAGAGCTGTGATGGAGAGGAGAGGATGGAGAGAGCAGAGCTGTGATGTAGAGGAGAGGATGGAGAGAGCAGAGCTGTGATGGAGAGGAGAGGATGGAGAGAGCAGAGCTGTGATGTAGAGGAGAGGATGGAGAGAGCAGAGCTGTGATGGAGAGGAGAGGATGGAGAGAGCAGAGCTGTGATGGAGGAGAGGATGGAGAGAGCAGAGCTGTGATGTAGAGGAGAGGATGGAGAGAGCAGAGCTGTGATGTAGAGGAGAGGATGGAGAGAGCAGAGCTGTGATGGGAGAGGAGAGGATGGAGAGAGCAGAGCTGTGATGTAGAGGAGAGGATGGAGAGAGCAGAGCTGTGATGGAGAGGAGAGGATGGAGAGAGCAGAGCTGTGATGGAGAGGAGAGGATGGAGAGAGCAGAGCTGTGATGGAGAGGAGAGGATGGAGAGAGCAGAGCTGTGATGGAGAGGAGAGGATGGAGAGAGCAGAGCTGTGATGTAGAGGAGAGGATGGAGAGAGCAGAGCTGTGATGTAGAGGAGAGGATGGAGAGAGCAGAGCTGTGATGGAGAGGAGAGGATGGAGAGAGCAGAGCTGTGATGGAGAGGAGGAGAGGATGGAGAGCAGAGCTGTGATGGAGAGGAGAGGATGGAGAGAGCAGAGCTGTGATGTAGAGGAGAGGATGGAGAGAGCAGAGCTGTGATGGAGGAGGATGGAGAGAGCAGAGATGTGATGAGGGATGGAGAGAGCAGAGCTGTGATGATAGGAGAGGATGGAGAGAGCAGAGCTGTGATGAGAGGAGAGGGGGAGAGCAGAGCTGTGATGTAGAGGAGGGATGAGAGAGAGCTGTGATGAGAGGAGAGGAGAGGATGGAGAGAGAGCAGAGCTGTGATGGAGAGGAGAGGATGGAGAGAGCAGAGCTGTGATGGGAGGAGAGGGATGGAGAGAGCAGAGCTGTGAGGGAGAGGAGAGGATGGAGAGAGCAGAGCTGTGATGGAGAGGAGAGGATGAGAGAGCAGAGCTGTGATGGAGGAGAGGATGGAGAGAGCAGAGCTGTGATGGAGAGGAGAGGATGGAGAGAGCAGAGCTGTGATGGAGAGGAGAGGAGAGGATGGAGAGAGCAGAGCTGTGATGGAGAGGAGAGGAGATGGAGAGAGCAGAGCTGTGATGGAGAGGAGAGGATGGAGAGCAGAGCTGTGATGGAGGAGAATGGAGAGAGCAGAGCTGTGAGGGAGAGGAGAGGATGGAGAGAGCAGAGCTGTGATGGAGAGGAGAGGATGAGAGAGCAGAGCTGTGATGGAGGAGAGGATGGAGAGAGCAGAGCTGTGATGGAGAGGAGAGGAGAGAGAGCAGAGCTGTGATGGAGAGGAGAGGATGGAGAGAGCAGAGCTGTGATGTAGAGGAGAGGATGGAGAGAGCAGAGCTGTGATGGAGGAGAGGATGGAGAGAGCAGAGCTGTGATGGAGAGGAGAGGAGAGGATGGAGAGAGCAGAGCTGTGATGCAGAGGAGAGGATGGAGAGAGCAGAGCTGTGATGGGGAGGATGGGGAGAGCAGAGCTGTGATGGAGAGGAGAGGATGGAGAGAGCAGAGCTGTGATGGAGAGGAGAGGATGGAGAGAGCAGAGCTGTGATGTAGAGGAGAGGATGGAGAGAGCAGAGCTGTGATGTAGAGGAGAGGATGGAGAGAGCAGAGCTGTGATGTAGAGGAGAGGATGGAGAGAGCAGAGCTGTGATGGAGGAGAGGATGGAGAGAGCAGAGCTGTGATGCAGACTAGCACCTTCCACGTCCTTTTTATCCTAACTGCAGCACTTCTCCTTCCTCCCTTCTGCTTCAGAGCGCTCCTCTGTCTCCCTGCTTGATTTCATTTCCTCCGCAGAGCTGTGAGGATGGAGAGAGCAGAGCTGTGATGTAGAGGAGAGGATGGAGAGAGCAGAGCTGTGATGCAGAGGAGAGGAGAGGATAGAGAGAGCAGAGCTGTGATGGAGAGGAGGAGAGGATGGAGAGAGCAGAGCTGTGATGGAGAGGAGAGGATGGAGAGAGCAGAGCTGTGATGGAGAGGAGAGGAGAGGATGGAGAGAGCAGAGCTGTGATGGAGAGGAGAGGATGGAGAGAGCAGAGCTGTGATGGAGAGGAGAGGATGGAGAGAGCAGAGCTGTGATGGAGAGGAGAGGAGAGGATGGAGAGAGCAGAGCTGTGATGTAGAGGAGAGGATGGAGAGAGCAGAGCTGTGATGGAGAGGAGAGGATGGAGAGAGCAGAGCTGTGATGTAGAGGAGAGGATGGAGAGAGCAGAGCTGTGATGCAGAGGAGAGGAGAGGATGGAGAGAGCAGAGCTGTGATGTAGAGGAGAGGATGGAGAGAGCAGAGCTGTGATGTAGAGGAGAGGATGGAGAGAGCAGAGCTGTGATGTAGAGGAGAGGAGAGGATGGAGAGAGCAGAGCTGTGATGGAGAGGAGAGAGAGGATGGAGAGAGCAGAGCTGTGATGGAGAGGAGAGGAGAGGATGGAGAGCAGAGCTGTGATGGAGATGAGAGGATGGAGAGAGCAGAGCTGTGATGGAGAGGAGAGGATGGAGAGAGCAGAGCTGTGATGCAGAGGAGAGGAGAGGATGGAGAGAGCAGAGCTGTGATGGAGAGGAGAGGATGGAGAGAGCAGAGCTGTGATGTAGAGGAGAGGATGGAGAGAGCAGAGCTGTGATGCAGAGGAGAGGATGGAGAGAGCAGAGCTGTGATGTAGAGGAGAGGATGGAGAGAGCAGAGCTGTGATGTAGAGGAGAGGATGGAGAGAGCAGAGCTGTGATGGAGGAGGATGGAGAGAGCAGAGCTGTGATGCAGAGGAGAGGAGAGGATGGAGAGAGCAGAGCTGTGATGGAGAGGAGAGGATGGAGAGAGCAGAGCTGTGATGGAGAGGAGAGGATGGAGAGAGCAGAGCTGTGATGCAGAGGAGAGGATGGAGAGAGCAGAGCTGTGATGGAGAGGAGAGGATGGAGAGAGCAGAGCTGTGATGGAGAGGAGAGGAGAGGATGGAGAGAGCAGAGCTGTGATGGAGAGGAGAGGATGGAGAGAGAGAGAGAGGGTGGCGGTACCCACTTGATGAGCTCGATGGTCCGCAGGGCGGAGCTGCAGACGATGAGGAGGGGTACGGAGCCCTTCGTCGTGTGCTGCTTCTGCACCTTGTTCCACTTGGGGCAAACTGGACAACAGGAGGAAGTGAGAATAACGTTGAAGAACCATGACGTTCGGATTTATTGCTGTCGACAAACGAACCACCAGGGACTCAGTTGAAGTTGACATTTTGTTTAACACAGATTTCCTTCCTCAACAGCAGCACACAGAACAGTCAGAGAGTGTCAATGCTGGTCTTGAACCTTAGCCGTATGGACAGGGTTGGGCTTAAAACAACTGCCAGCGGACAGACTTCACCTATGCGATTCCCCCCAACGATTTCTCTGAGTCTCTGTTTCAAACGCTGCTGCTGTGACGCCGGTGACACTGCTTCCGCTGGTGACGCTGCTTCCGGATCACTGGATTGGTTTGTTTGGTTAGGCTACGCGGTCGCATCCGCGAAATATTATCTTTATCCTAGTACATCTACAGTTTATATAATCCGATAGCTACTTAAGCGTTCGATTGTTTTATCGACCCGATCGTTGCTGTGTTTATATCGCGACTTGTATTATAATCTGTATCATCACGTTGGAGCTGCCTTCTCTGCAACAAACACGGTAAGCATGGGCTGTTGCTTTTGTTCCTGTGCTTCCCTCGTCTAGAAGATAGCTCTCCTAGAGAAACGTATCTGTCAGCTAGAGGAGGAAAAGTCAGCGTCCAAAGAAAAGGCAGATACACCTGAGAGAGTAGAGAGGGGGCCTGCCAGGTGACCTCATAGCGTTAGCTCAGCTCAGGGCTCCCTGTCGGCAGGCCCACTTGCGAAGGCAGGCAACCCTCCTCGTCTTTTCCAGGGGGGAAATCGCTCATCATAGGCGACTCTATTACGCGCAAATTTATATTAAACACGCCAGCCAACGTGATTTGCTTACCAGGGGCCAGGGCTCCCGACATAGAAGCTAATCTTAGGTTGCTGGCATGCAGTAAGGACGGAGTTAGACTAGATGCACCCACCACCGACACTAGCTTTAACAACATTGTAATTCATGTCGGCGCAAACGATGTTAGGATGAGACAATCTGAAGTCACAAAAAGCAACATAGTTTGGCTGTGTGACGCAAGAAAGATGTGTCGGCATCGATTAATTCTCTCTGGCCCTCTACCTGTTAGGGGTAATGATGAGCAGTATAGTAGATTAATGTCCCTAAACCGTTGGCTGGCTCGCTATAGTTTAGAGCAGGGCCTAGGTTTTGTGGATATCTGGCCCTTCATGTGGGACCGCCCTGGCGTGCTGATGAGAGATGGCCTTCACCCCACAGGGTTAGGCACCTCAATTTTGTCGGCAAAAATAGATAGTTGCCTTAGTCAGGCGTGACAGATCCACAGATCCACCTCCAGTCTAGAACACTGAGTGGGTTAACTAAGCTAGTTGGGTGGGTGATGTAGCTTGTAATGCAGACACTGAGGTGCCTCCTAGCTCAGGCCACAGCAGCGTCTGTCAACTGGAGGTTTATAGTTTACCTACTGCCATTAGTGTTGTGTCACTGCCCCGCACTGTCCCGAGGCGTAAAGCCCGCAGGCGAAGGCAACTGCCAATCAGTGAAAATGTAATCGTTGTTTCCCCAATCTCCTCCTCCTCCTCAGAGCTGAGCAGTAACCAAACTCCCTCTGATTTTAACATTAAACCGGAGGAGGCCAAAATAGTATTTATGAATATCAGATCGCTTTCAACTAAAGCGCTCTTGGTCCAGGATCTAATTGTTGAGCATAGGATAGATTTCCTGCGCCTGTGTGAGACCTGGTTAAAACCAGAAGTGTATCTGCCCCTAAATGAAGCTACTCCATCAAATTATGTGAACTCAAAACTATCACGTGAATCTAGGAAAGGTGGTGGAGTGGCGCAAGTCTCTAGCTCGAAGCTGGTCCTAAGACCAAAGAGCAGTTACACGTTCTCATCTTTTGAGGTTCTTGCTTTTAGCTCCTCAGCTCGCATTACGCAGCGAGATCATGGCATTGCAGACTCCTTTTTCTTGGCTGTAGTCTATCGCCCTCTGGGCCCTTATTCAAACTTCGTGGATGAGTTCTCTGAGTTTGTGGCTGATGTTGCAAACTACTCTGACAATGTTCTGCTTATGGGGGATTTCAACATCCATGTGAATAACCCATGTGACTCTCTTGCGAAAGCTTTTCTGTCCATTATAGACACATTTGGATTCACACAGCATGTTCAGCTACCTACCCACACCGGTGGAAACACATTGGACCTTGTCCTGACTCGTGGAGTTGAAGTTACAGATTTATGTGTCTCTCCTTATACCTCAGCTCTCTCTGATCACTGTCTGCTCACTTTCCAGGTGGTTGTATCTTGCCCAAGGGACGACCGCCAGGCTACCTATAGCTGCCGTCGTATCACCCCTGACACCACCACAGCCATGGCAGATAGGTTACCCCTGTTACTTGCTCCTTTTGCTGACTTCAGGGGTTCAGTGGATAGTCTCACCAATGAGTTTAACACCTCTTTATTTGCTGCTCCTCTTGTAGTTAAAAAGCGGAAAGCAAAAAGACCAGCACCATGGTTCAACGAAGACACACGCACCCTCAAACGCGACTGCAGAAAACTTGAGCGCAAATGGCGCTCGACTAAACTTGAAGTCTTCTACCTTGCATGGCACGACAGCCTGCTTAGCTACAAAACTGCGTTAACCAACTCCAGAAATGCCTACTTCTCCAGTGTCATCAACTCCAGTGTCAAGAACAACCCGAAGTTCCTCTTTGACACTGTAAAAGAGCTGACGCAAAAAACAACCTCACAAATTGGACTCCTCCCTCTCAGCGAGCAACTTCCTGGAGTTTTTTGATCACAAGATCGAATCAATTGGGAAAGACATTGATGCGTCTCTTACCACTCATCCTGAACATTTGTCAGGTGCGGTGCCACGCATTCTCCCTGAAGCTAATTTCCAGCAGTTTAGCACAATCTCGTTGGATGAGCTTGACAAGTTAACACAGGCATCTAAACAGACTACCTGTTTGCTCGACCCCGTCCCTACCAAGGTTCTTACAGAACTTTTCCCAACGGTTGGAACGGCTATGCTCAACATCATGAACCCATCATTGTCGACAGGCTCAGTTCCCTCTAGCGTTAAGTGTGCTGTGGTAAAACCTTGACTCAAGAAGCCTGGCCTCGACCCCGAAGCTCTTAGCAGCTATCGGCCCATCTCTAACCTTCCTATCCTCTCTAAATTATTGGAAAGAATTGTAGCTAGCCAAATCATCAATCATCTGACGGCAAACAACTTATTTGAACCATTTCAGTCTGGTTTCAGGAGCCTATACTCTACTGAAACCGCTGTGACCAGAGTGGTAAACGATCTCCTCCTGATGGTGTTGCTTGACCTCAGCGCCGCTTTTGACACAATTGACCATAGCATCCTCCTTGAGCGTCTCGAACATTATGTCGGCATTAAAGGCACTGCTCTTCACTGGTTTAGATCCTACCTCTCAGACAGAACACAATTTGTTGTCTGCAAAGATTCAAAATCGAAGCATTGCAACCTAAGCTTTGGTGTTCCAAGGGTCGGTCCTTGGTGCACTGCTATTTGCAATCTACATGCTCCCCCTTGGCGATATTATTTGCAGCTTTGGCATTAGCTTTCACTGCTATGCGGACAACACCCAAATCTACATTCCCATTGGATCAAAAGACTCCCCCCACATCCAACAGATCAAAAAGTTTGAATCCTGCCTCGCTGCAATTAAAAGATGGATGTCCCAAAATTACTTGCAGTTAAATACGGGGAAATTGAGATGATTATCAACGGCCCAAAGCATAAACAATCACAACTTGATAATGTCACACTCTGCCTTGAGGGATCCACTGTTGCCCAAAGCTCCTGCGTTAAGAATCTTGGTGTTCTGCTTGATCCTACGCTTTCTTTTGATCAGCATGTCAAAAGTATCACCAGAACTGCATTCTTTCATCTTAGAAATATTGCCAAGATTAGACCAATGCTATCCGCTGCAGACGCAGAGACACTCATCCATGCATTTATATCATCCAGACTGGAATACTGTTCTCTGGCTTACCAAGCTCTAAAAAGACTGCTGCTGCTAGACTTCTAACGAGAACTAGGAAGTTTGACCACATTACTCCTATTCTCACTTCCCTCCACTGGCTCCCAATAAATGCCAGATCAGATTTTAAGGTGCTACTTCTTACCTACAAGATCCTGCATGGGTCCGCACCATCGTACCTGAAGGACCTTATTGTTCCCTATTGTCCTTCTCGGTCGCTCCGGTGAGTGAATAAAGTGAATAAAAAAATCAGCAGGAAAAAGGGCACCCTATCTGTGGAGCAGTCTGCCACCTGTAATCAGGGAGGCTGACTCTGCTGATATATTTAAGGCTAGACTTAAAACCCACTTATTTACCCTCGCCTTTGGCTGCTAGGAGTGCCCCTCAGCTCTAATTAAAGCTAAATCAACACTGTTAGCACTAGCCTACCCTAGCTGCCGATGGGTACTATGTCTGAGGATACTTGTATGTTCCCTGCTTACTGTGCTCCATCTAACCGTCATGTTGTCTCCATTATCTAGGGTGCTGCTGTGATCGTGACTGGATACCTGGCCACCTCACCTGACGGCTACCAGCTTGCTCTCCAGCTAGCACCCCATCATAATATTATCATTTCATTTACTATTTGTCATTTATTATAATTTGTCATGCTTTGTTAACCCTGTTTTTATATGCCCGTATGACAACCATTGCACTCTGAACCATCCCTGGAAGGAGGGATCCCCCACTCTGAGGTTCCTCCTCGAGATTTCTTCCTTGTTAATTAAGGGAGTCGTTTCTTGACCTTAGGGGGGCTAGGGCTAGAGGGGTGTCATAAATCACTTTTGGCCCATAATAATCTGGCCTGTAAAGCCCTTTGAGACTGTCTTTTGATTAAGGGCTGTACAAATAAAATTGAATTGAAGTCTCAAATTTGAAGTCGCCCAAATTCGACTCCTACCTCGTATAGTTCCACAGAACTGGCCGATATTGGGGGGCGGTACTAGAGTATAGGAGGCTGTCCGTCAACCTACCGAGATCTGGCGCCGGCCTCCAAGCCCCGCCCCCCTTCCTTCATACCACCCCACTAGTCTACCCTATCGCTGAGGAGGAGGGGGGCAGGGCAGATGTTCAGCAGCACTCACCTTCCTTCAGGTAGGAGGACAAGCTGTGGGTCAGGTCGTTACAGGTCAGGAAGTTGGAGTCTAGAGAGAGAGACAGAGAGAGATAGAGAGAGACAGAGAGATAGAGAGAGACAGAGAGAGATAAACAGATAGAGAGAGACAGAAGGACCTGATGAGGGAACCACCAGACGTCTGCTATCTGCCCGGCTGCTTTCCTCATTGCAGAGTATTGTGAGTATTTTAACCGACATTGTGATATGATTCACTATTCGTGGGGACGATCAATTTCGCATCACATTTTGAATTTTCACTGAAAAAACGTAACAATGAAATAATGATGTTACATTGTGTTGGGGGTCTGTTTAAAGCAAAACAAACAACCATGTTTTCTTACATCGGGGGTAAAACATGTAGCAGGGCACCTCTGTCTGCGCTACAGTACTTCATATAACTGCACAACTGCACATATTTACTCCTTATTAAACAACGGCAGCAACTCTTGTGATTTGTCCCTCACCCTTCAACTTGAGCTCCTCCATCTCGATGACCGAGCGTTTGTCTGAGAAGTGTTGGACCACCATGTTCTGGAGGTCCGCGGGGCAGCCGGGCTGAGGCTCCGATATGGCCAGCACCTCCGTGATGGTCTTCTTCTTCTACGCACACACAAAGACACATAAGAGGCTGGGATGACCAGATTTAATCTGTTGTAGTTCCCTCTCGATGCCAGCAGGTGTCACTGCAGCCTCTCACCCTCTTTCTCTTTTTGGGGTTTGCTGCCTTGCTGTCCGCATCCTCTTGGACCTTCTTCTCCTGAACCACAAGGCCCTCCTTCTGTTGAGACAGCAGATCGCACATTCTTCAGAACCATACAACCTGAGAATTAGCAGGTGCTAAAAACGAAATAAAACATCAGTGACGTCATGTTTCCAAGAAAGCTTGTAAAACAGTACAAGGCCGTGGATTGGATCGGCCTCAAGCAGCAGACAAATGGCGGTGGATTGAGAGCAGACAGCAGACTGTAATACCGGTCCAAGCGGCGCCGCCTTCTTCTTCTTCTTCGCGTTCGCTGACGGCTCTGTTAAGCTCTTCCGCTTCTTGCCGGTTTTGGTCTGCGTCTGCTGCTGCTCCGATGGATTCTTCTTCTCCTCTGCCTCATCCTCCTTCTCAGATACATCTGAGGGAACAGAGGAACATTCACCCGTTTAGATGCAAGTGATTTACTTCCTGCGGGACAAAGTGCAGCACAAGATCTGCCAGGTGCAAATTGTCTGAGCTAAAATGATGAATGGATTGCATTTATGGAGTGCTTGTATCCAGAGTGCTTTGCAATATCGCCTCACATTCACCATTCATACACCGATGGCGGTGTCAACCATGCAAGGCAACAGCCAGCTGGTCGGGAGGAGGTAGGGCTAGGCGTCTTGCTCAGGGACACCTCCACACTAAGCTAGTTTGGAGGAACTGGGGATCGAACCAGCAACCTTTGAGTTACCAGACAACCGAGTCAGACGTTGGCAGAACCATGATCAAATTTGAGACGGCCAGAAAGGACTGACGTATTACACACACACACACACACCACACACACACCACACACACACACACACACACCACACCACACAACACACACACCACACACACACACACACCACACCCACACCACACAACCACACACACACACACACACACACACTTTTTACCTTTCCTCCATGTTGCCTGCACCCAGATCTCCCCAATACCAACTCTGTCATTAACTCCATCAAATGACAGAGTTGGTGTAGGATTTAGCGTCTGAGCTGAGCCCCAGAGAGACACAGAGCACATCGGCAACAACTGCAAGCATCTTTCATACTTTACAGATAAGGTAGAACATTGGCGAGGAACAGTACGAGCACATCTATCCAAGAGTGCGTTCTGAATCAATACCATATTGGAAAAGTGAATTGTTGTCCTCAAATTTCCTCACAATCTCTTACATCGAACTGTGTCATGGTCCGTATAAAAAACGCAATTTGTCCTCCTCCATCCATCCTCAGGTGGAGGCTCCGACCTGCAGCTCGCGATGCACACACACCCTCGTAAATACCCACGCTTCAATAGTTTGGGCAGGAAAACACCAGCCGCTCCACCCAGCTACAGATTAGTACTTCCTACCCTGTCGTCCTTGTGGTCCGCTACAGATTGGGAGCAGGTGAAGTATTATAAATATATATTTTACAAGGGTATCCAAAGAGATGAAAGTGAGGTGAGTGAGGTGGGGGGGGGGGGGGGGTCCAAAATCCATCTTTTGAGAGGCCTGCCAGAGCCATAATTTACTCATGAATAAAACATCCGTCTCTCAGAGAGCTCGCCGACCGCTATTCTCGTAGGGGCTTAAAACAAGGCCGATGATGTGCACATGTTCCCTAGCTGGACTTGGAGCATAGGAGGACCCCAGGATGATGCGAAGGACAATAAGCATTAGGAATTCCAGTTAATATGAATATTATTAACATAGTCTTGGTTTATTATCCCTTCTTATATTGCAGCCTTGCAGGTCGTAACGTGAGGTTAGATACTGCTAGCATCACCGGGGCCGGTAAGTAGTGGAGTCCAAGTCCGGGCTCAAGGACACTACAGCAGGCTAGATGCTTCCCATATTTTGAACCTTGGACTACTTGGACGACTCCAAACAAGATACCGGTCCAAGCTAAAAGAAAAGCTTGCTGGAATACCAATGGTATTACCCCCCCCCCCCCCCGGCCCATTAAAAGCAGGAATCTTGCAATATTCATAGACGAGGCTCGGACTCCAGCACCTATGCACGACGCTTGCATCGTGTAAAAGGTCAGGGGGAGGATTAGCACCCGACAAACGCAGCGGGGAGTATTTGTAGGTGCTCACTCAGCATATCATTTCAATGACCAGTTTAGCTGTAATGCTGTCACGCAGATTAAGAGAAGGGGGTATTTCCGTGAGAGAGAGCGTGACCTTCGTGTGGATTTAACGGCAGTCGTGCTGCAGCTTTTTCTAAAAGTATATTTGGACAAAGAGGGGGGCATTTGTGATGCATTTAACTCTCCACTGCAGACTATCCCGGGAGCTCTCAGAGCTATTGGGCGAGTGTCACAGTCGGCTCAAAATAACGACAGTGATAACCATTTCAAAATGAACTCCCCGCCCCCACACAATCCACATATTGAAGATCACAAGAATCTCAATAAACTAAAGTACCGCACAACTACACAACTACACCCTCTCTTCTCTTCTTAACGTCACTGCACCACTGTGTGGGACCTGACACTATGTGTCCCATGCAGTCCTCCTCATCTCCCCATCCCTTCTCCATCCCTCCCCCTGGTGACACCCCTTACAGTCATCTGCCACCAGCGAGGGGGGAGGCGTCTATCTGCTCTGACTGACACACCCACCAGTGACCAACCAAGCCTCTATGGACGTCCTCATTGGTTGGTTGACACGGTCCCTTTGAGAAGCAAGGGAAAATAAATAGAGCGAGAGAAACCCTGGATCATACTGGGGATGAGGAGGAACACAGGTGCCGAAGACCAAGAGTTAGCCATGGAGCAAATAGGAGTGCAGCTTCACAGGAAGTAGCAGGAAGCCTTGAAGAGCTAATGAGGACATATCCAGGTGGACGCTAACACACTGGAGACGGTTTCCAAGGGAACGACACAGGCCTGACTCCGCCCTCTCGTATCCACACTGTTGAGAATGTAAGTTACCTTTTATATTATAGTTTCCCAGTGGTAACTTTCCCAGTGTGACATGAAGCATGAAGCATGAAGTCTAAGAAAATGTGTTTCAAACAGTTTGCAGTCGTTCCTTGGTTAATAATTAAACATATGTATTAGTTGACAATGTGAGACATGAGGCTGTTTAAGTTGGGACGGTCGCTCGAAGGGAATACATTTATGTACAACTTCCTAAACAATACAGTTCACACCGGTTTCCTCGAACATCTCTTTATCTGAATTAATAAACGTCACATGATATGAAAAGGATAATTACACCTGGAAATGTCCTGACACTTCTGCAGACCCTCCCTCTGCTCTGCCCCATGGTGGTCTGGGATTAAGGGCTACAGATCCCTATCCTAAATTCAGGGGTGCTGAAGTGGCAGCCAGATCGGTGGTGTGGGGTCTAATCTCTTTATCACCACCAAGACCACCGGGACCAGCTGTCAGGGCCCAGAACTGCTGCTACCTTCTCCCTATGCGTGTGTTTCTGTGTGGTGATCAGCTGATTCAGCACACCATGCTCCTGGGATTACGTGGTGGAGGGTGATGATGAGGATGCTGATGGTGATGATGATGATGGGTAGTGAGAGGCCGGCTCCATCCCACAGAAAAACTGCGAGAACATTCCCAGCTAAGCCGGGTCTATAGCATTATATAGCAACCCATTCAGCAGCAGCAGCTAATTCAAGTCAGAGCAGAGCAAGATTCCGGCAAGATGGTGCTGGGTGTGGACCAGGAAACTCTACCTCATGGTGAATATTCAGGTCAATGAGTCTGCAGCTCAGATAACCACAAATCCAATTGGGGGGGGGGGGGGGGGCAGGACAGGGCTGCATGGTCGCATTTAATAGGTTATCAATACAGGTGACTGGTTTTAATGGACGGTCGATGGCGCGGACTGCGTTTTAATGGGAATCAATGGATTGTTTTCAGCAAAAAGGGCTGAATGGATAACAGATAACACGGTGAAGGTGGATTGATTCAGGATATGAGGGGGGGGGGGGGGGGGGGGGGGGGGGGGCTACAACGCCGGCGGCTACTTCAAATGCTAGCCTCCCTCTCAGTCGTCGTCCCTGCCACTCCAAGGTGATTATCCCTGGGGAACAGATAATGCTAAGTAGCCCCAGAAAAGCTCTTAATCACCACCACAGTGTACCCCATTAGTCTGATTAAAGACACGCCCCCCACACACCTGTGGAGGGGAAGAGGACACGGCGAGGGCAACCAATCAGAGCCTCAGAACAACCCCTTTGCTAGCTCAGCCAATTACCCTTCATACAGGGCTGAGAGAGAGAGAGAGAGAGAGAGAGAGAGGGGGGGGGAAGAGAGAGAGGTGGGAAGAGAGAGGGGAGGGAGAGAGAGAGAGAGAGAGAGAGAGAGAGAGAGAGAGAGAGAGAGAGAGAGAGAGAGAGCGAAACAGAGACACACACAGCTCTGTTAGTCCTGTGTGAACGCAGCAGCAGGATAGTTTTGTTTATGGTCATGGCAGGATTTATGAGTTTCCACAAAAAGCAATATAGTGGCTTCTTTGAAATCGATTCAGCAGAGGTTTGAACTAATCGAAAACTCATCCCGGGACAGGTTCCAATTGCCCAGTTTGGGGATTACGCTTATTGGGATCTGAGGCCTGCAGTTTCCTCTTTGTAAGTCCACTATCGAGCATGTGTTATTGCTAAATAAATCAATAGTGGATATAAGGTACACTTACATTGTACAACTCGCAGGGTGTACTGGAATAAATCATTGGAAGACGGGCAAAATAGATTACCAAGCACCGGGAATAAATTCAGCAACGGAGAATCCACCATCTTTGATCGCTCACACCGTTTAGCCCGTGGTTATTGGTGATTCTTTATCCAACATTAGAGACAAAGTCTCGACCTAATTCACCCCACATTTTTGGAGGGTAAATGAACGATGACATTTCTTATAAGCTCTTTCCTTTCCCTGTTAGGACTAGGGTACTAGACCGGAGACTTGGAGGAAATTAATCTAATCCAGAATAAAACTGACTGTTTATTACTTTGACTGCTGTATATACTACTGTTATACTGCTGTAATATACTACTGTTATTCTACTGTTATATACTACTGTTATTGCACAGAAGGCTGCAGGGACAAACTGGCACCACCAGGGGGCAGAACAGAAGCATAAACTCATAAAGCTTTCAAGCAATGACCACAGAAGTGAAATAATAAAAAGCTGGGTGATTACTTTGACTATCCATGAGTTGTAGTAAATGTATATAAAGGTTTATTAGATGTTTCTGCATAGCAACGTGGGTAT
Source organism: Coryphaenoides rupestris (assembly GCA_002895965.2). Taxonomy (NCBI): domain Eukaryota; kingdom Metazoa; phylum Chordata; class Actinopteri; order Gadiformes; family Macrouridae; genus Coryphaenoides; species Coryphaenoides rupestris. The sequence continues at coordinate 292,427 of PIJE02000493.1, forward strand.
TCTGGACATGGTGTTTTGTAGTACGACTAGATACCCGGTTAACGGCCACACAGATAACATTCTCAAAACACGGCCTTTATATGTAGTTTAACTAAACTGGTTCATCTTCGGTTACACAGCCATCAATAGATGGCACGCTGGGGAAGGTCTTGTATTTGTCCACGGTGTGTGTGTGTGTGCGTGCACGTGTGTGTGTGCAGCCGAGATACACAGCTGGCCAGCCTCACTTTAATAACGCAACAATGCCGAGCGACCTCCTCTCCGTGACCCGTGATGACATCACAGATGGAGCCCCATGCGGGGAGAGAGCGTCTCCAGGGAGACTTTTATCAGTTTATAGCCATTTATCTGGGAGGTGGGTGTGGGGGTGGTGGGTCATGACCGGGTGCCGTCTGTTCGCAGGGCTCCTCGATTATGGTCCTCGACGTAATGCCGAGAGCGGGTGATGCTAACGCGGAGCCGCGTCTCCAGCAATTAAGCGGAGCGGTGTAATCCTTTAGAGGACACCAGATACGAGGCCGTGTTGGCGGGCCGGGCTAATAGTGTAGCTGCGCTGGTCAAGCGGTGGTGACGCCGCCCTGCAGGAATGCTCCCCCCCGATCGCCTCCGGTAACCCGAGCGCATTGTGTTGTGTTGTGCTGTTCTGCTCCAAAATGGAGGCAGGCCTCGGAAACATGTTTCACTGTTATTAACCAAGGAGATCTCTTTTGCAACTTCAGTTTGCAACTGCCAAGCCTTCACTTCTTGTGAGGTCAAGCTGTCCACGATTGTATCCCAGTTAACGTTACAGAGGCTAAACTCTCCTCTCTCTCTCTCCATCGCTCTCCTCTACTTCCAACATGCCCTCCTCTCTGCTCTGTTCTCCCCGTCCGTCAGACACCGCCGCGGGCCTCAAGAGCAGAGGCATCCAGGATCTGATATCAGCACCGAGCTCCACCATGTCCTGTTGGAAATGTGCATGTGCTTCTAGTGCGCACACACACAAACACACACACAGGCTGGGCCTGCATTTATTTATTTTTCGCTGCAGTTTCACTTGAAACTTATGTTAATTTTGCACTAAAGTATACTTTTTAATGCACTTAATTAGGGATGCACCGATAGCACTTTTTTTCAGACCGAGTACAAGTAGAAGTACTTACATTTGGGTACTTGCCGATACCGAATACCGATACGAGTACTTAATAAAACCATTAGGCCTACAGTTCTAATGACTTGTTATTTCGCGCCGTTAATTTGTGGTTCTGATGGGGGGGAGGGGGGTACTCCGTTAATTCGCGGTTCTGATGTGGGGGGGGGGGGGGGGGGGGGTGCTCCGTTAATTTGCGGTTCTGATGGGGGGGTGCTCCGTTAATTTGCGGTTCTGATGGGGGGGGGGGGGGGGTGGTGCTCCGTTAATTTGCGGTTCTGATGGGGGGGGGGGGGGTGGTGCTCCGTTAATTTGCGGTTCTGATGGGGGGGGGGGGGGGGGATCCGTTAATTCGTGGTTCTGATGGGGGGGGAGGTGTGCTCCGTTAATTGGTGGGGACATGTCCCCAGCGTCCCCACTAAATTCTACGCCCATGCTCGGTACCATGCGCAGTTGCTATTAAACATCCATAAATGACAACTCGGTTGCATCTCTTTATTTCAATATTCCTTGGCTAAGAATATTACAAGGTTAACGTTGCGTTGCCAAAGTGGTATCGGTGCGGTTGTATCGGAGTAGTTTAACGAGTACGAGTACATCGGTATCGGACCGATACCGAATACTGGTATCGGTATCGGTGCATCCCTACACTTAATGCCTACATTTGTCAAGTATTTAATTCTCACAGGAGTATGCAAAATAGTTGTAACCATGTGGTTAATTAATATACTATTTAGTAAATTACCGGAAAACACAGCTATATCGTGATATATATAGTATATATTTTTAATTACCATATATCGGCAATAGAAGATTTTGACCACATCTTCCCACACACACACACACACACACGCACACGCACACACACACACACACACACACGCACACACACACAAAATCACCACGTAGCAGTAGTATTTCACACGTCTTGCCCGTTGAAGCAGCGACCTTCCGTCGAGGAATCCTTACAGAACCAAGAAGACAAAAACACACAATCTACATCACTGCTAAAATATGTCAACCAGATCACATGACATCACCGGCTTCAGATGAGCCTCTGTGCTGTCGGCCCGCAGGTCCAGATGAATAGGTGTGTGTGTGTGTGTGAGCAGCCTGCAAGTCCAAACACTGAGAAAGTTTAATCTGCTTAAATAAATGGCTGAATCCAATTTTTGGAGGATTATGGAATATAGCTGTTCCACTTATAGGAGCAGGTTAATACGAGTATAAATGAGCTCTGTGTGTGTGTGTGTGTGTGTGTGTGTGTGTGTGTGTGTGTGTGTGTGTGTGTGTACACACCACACTGGCCTGCATTAAAATAGGAGGCCTATTAACGAGGAGAGGCAGGATAAGCGATACGTGACCTCATGCAGACATTAAGCGTCTGGCTGAGTCCTGCCCTTCCATTAAATCCTCAGCAGCCCAGACAACCGTAATCTACACTTCTAAGACAAATTAGGCTAAAGACGACAGAGAGCTTTGCAGCACCTAGCCCTCCAACCAGGGCCAACAGATGAAGTGTGTGTGTGTGTGTGTTTTCTTTCCCTCATCCAATCACTACAAAGCAGGAATGGATTCAATCACAAGTTCACAAGCCAAAGGATCATATTGTAAATTCCAAGAAGTGTTGCAAAAAATATGTTCATATGAGCAGGGATGGGGAGGTATGGAGCAGGGTGGTATGGATGGGGTGGTATGGAGCCGGGAGATATGGATGGGGAGGTATGGATGAGGAGGTATGGATGGGGTGGTATGGAGCAGGGAGGTATGGATGTGGAGGTATGGATGAGGAGGTATGGAGCAGGGAGGTATGGATGAGGAGGTATGGAGCAGGGAGGTATGGATGAGGAGGTATGGAGTGGGGAGGTATGGATGTGGAGGTATGGTTGGGGAGGCATGGATGAGGAGGTATGGATGAGGAGGTATGGAGCAGGGAGGTATGGATGGGGAGGTATGGATGGGGAGGCATGGATAAGGAGGTATGGATGGGGTGGTATGGATGAGGAAGTATGGAGCAGGGAGGTATGGATGGGGAGGTATGGGGCTGGGAGGAAGAGGAGGGATGCTAGTGTCAGGAGCTTTCATTTGATCAACTATGAGGAAGAAGAGGCCAAGTTGAAAGACAAGCTGAAGGCCTTTGCGGGAGTCCCGATGACGGCGTGGTGTTTGGGGACCATGTGAAGAAATTCCACCTCACCGAAACGCCAAGAACATCTCTCAGCAGTTACTTAGTCGACTGAAGCTTGCTAAGCCATGTTTTTATAGGTTCTCTGGTGAATGATGACCTCCATTTTGCAATGGATACTGACTTCACTACAGCATGACTTCCTCAGAGATCCAACAAGTCTTCCTCTGTGCTACAGAATTACACAGACCTGTAGGCAGGCTTGTATACGAAGGTTCACACCAGCCATCCATCCATCCATCCATACACATACACGTTTTATTCAAGAAACTCACAGCTAAATAGCTGTAAGACTACCTTGTCAACACCCACTTTGCCGAAGCCTAGAACACACGGCCGCTGCCAACCCCAAAGCCTTGGATCCTGAGAGGCTCCAGGCGGTGCCAGACCGACCCTGGGTGGGTCCCCCACCACCACCGCGGGGCGGGCAGCGGTGGTTCAGCCCGCGACCCTGTGGCAGGCGGAGAACGCGAACAGTAAATGAACGGCCGGAGACAGAGCGGATGAGGCCCAGCCAGGCCGGCTCAGAGCCGTATTAATGGCTTCACGCACGGGCAATAAACTCAACATGCTTTATGAGCGCTTGCATAGCACGGTTGGAAATGTATGAAAACAGTTCACCATGGAGTCCTGAGCGAACAGGGGTCATGACCGGACTGCTTTTACTGCATGTTCGCTAGCAGTATGAGGTTTCAGTGTGCGTGTTTCACGCTCCATGGGAGATGCACGTGTACAGAGCTTCAGTCAAATTAGAGTGAAGGGTCAGGCCTGTTATTTGCAAGAGGTGTGGTATTGTTCCGGTGGGAGTGGTTGTCGATATGAGCGAATTGGTGATGCAGACGGGCAGATACATCAACAAGATGGACACCTGCCAGGCTCAGTAGGTGTGTGTCTGTGTCTGTGTGTGTGTTGTACAGCAAATAACCAATTCTATTTCTCAATCTTTCATAAAAAAAGTACTTTAATTTCAACATCATTAATCAAAATAAGTCTGTAACCGCGAGCGGTGAATGGTCAGGGCGAAAAACAGGAGGTTGATGATTTAGTCGAGGAGGTCAAGGAAGAGTTGAACGTCCTGAGACCAGAACCACCCCTCCCCCGCCACGGAGTTCAGGACAAGACTTTCCATCAGGCTGTGTGATCGGCTAAACAAACAGCAGAGACAGAGACGGCTGCGCTCCATCCGTCCCCATGATCGATATCAACAGAACCACTTGGAAACACCGCTCACTCTCCACCGTCTGCGGGACGACAAGAGGGAGGCTGCTGTGCACTAAAACATGCAGAGGCTGCCTCCATCCCGACAACAAATCTGTCTTTTTTGTCCCTGATGCACCCGCAGCATTTATCTTGTTTAGCGAGAGGCAAGGCCTGCGCGGCGCCTGGGTGACAACGAGCAGCTGTCCCTGGAGAGCCTTCGTCTCTATTATTCAGGCGGCATGACAAGAGGAACACGACGACACATGCTAACCTTTTGTGCCGTAGCTTGTATTAAGAGTTCACAGAACGACAAGCAGGCATGGCACGCTTGTTGGAAATCATGACCGATCTGTTGTTGTTGCGTGTATTCCCATTGTAGATTCCATGTATCAAACTCATGGATACTTTGGAAAAAAACACAAAAATGATTCACTGTAATTCATTGCTTACTAACGTGCGAGTGCTTTCATTAGAGAGTGAGCACAGGAAGCCTTGTGCATGAGGTCATGTTCCGATATGATTGTACAATATGACGTTTGCTTCTTTGCCCCTCTAAATATGGGCTGCGGAAACCAAGACAGAGGATGCCAGGCATAAGTAGTAGTTAACTCTGGTGATGCACTCGCAGTACAACACCAGAGTCACGCACCCACCAGACCGCTGGAGGAACACACTGGAACAACCAGAGCTCACATTGTAGAGAAATCAGAAAACAACTTTCTCTAGTCTGAATCCAACATGTACAATGCAGACACAATGAAAAGCTGGCTGCACAGACTAGCTTGGCGTACGTCCATACAACTTTCTCTATGACCTCACTTCAGTCCCGCCTTTTGAGTCTGTGCAGATTGGCTTCCCAATATCGAACCCAACCGTCTCCCTGCGTGAACCCCTCACAATTTTTTCCTCCTCTTCCTAGGTTGCCTCATATGACTTTGAATCGGATCCACAGTAAAATGGCCGACCAGAATCCCACTGGTGGCGAACGGGATGCAGCCTCCATGCGGCCTCTGAGCAACGGCAGGAGGGACGGCAGCGGAAGAGAGACCAAAGGAAAGAGCAGGAGCAGAAAGCTGGGAGGAGAACTCTGCCGGGAGAACCTGCTTTTCCTTCTCAGCATGCTGGAAGGAGAGCTACAGGTGGGTGTGATAATGAATAATACATTTCCACATCTGTTTCCGCCTTTCGTGCGTTTTGAAGACTAATCTTCAACTCTGGGCACAAAAAGCTAGAGTTTAAACACGTTCATGATGACCTCATCCATAAACAGTTCAATGGGCTCAGATACGTTTGCGCCTCTGGTTTCCCATTAGGCCCCCGATGAGGTGATCACTGTGCTGAGGGCAGAGATGACAGACCCTGCTCTCCTGGAAGCCCACTATGCTTTCAGAGGCCCGGAGAAAGTTCTCAGAGCCCTGCAACGCGACTCACTCCAGACTCAGCAAGACCGACTGCAGGACGTCTATGAAAAACCAACGGCTGAGGTAGAAATCACTGACAGAGAGCAAGCAGACAAAATGGATGCCGATTAATTCATGTTTTTGCGATTATGTTAACGACTGAGATCCACCTCCGCTGGCTTCAGAGGACATGTGCTGACGTCTACTTTTCCTTCAACCTCAGCTAGAGCGGCTGGAGGCCACCCACAGGAGAACTTCCAGGTGGATGTTGCAGCAACTCGTGGAGGTGGAGAGGTCGCACAGCGGCGCCCTCAGCAGGCTGGAGGAGCAGGAGGAGATGCACAGGTCCTTCATACAGAAAAGTGACGATCTCACCGCTCTACTGGAGCAGGACCGAGAGAGGTTGGTGGAGTGAACGGCGAGAACAATGGAAAGCAAAAAGCCAAAAAGAGACTCTACTCTCATAATCTTGTTTCAATTGTGTCCGAAGCAATTATTTAGTAAATAGCCATTAACAAGTGGAGTGACAACACGGCTGTATTGGAGCAAACCAGATGTGGTGGCCTCCCCTCGTCTTTTGCAGACATTCATTTATTCATTCTGTGCTTGTTGGTCTGCAGGAGTTTTCAGGCCCAAGTTAGACAGGGTTAGGCACTGCTTTTCCACTAAAGAGTGTCTGTGACCCGAGACCTGTACTTAGCCTTGCTGTACCCAGACAGAGGCCGAGTCATGCCCAGACCTGGTGGGGGTGTGTGGGCAATGCTCCACGTCTTTGGTCGCCTTTCCTTGTATAAAAACTAAAAAACATGCACGCGCATACACGTACACATTCAATTATATGCGCATTCTGACTTGGCGACTGATTTCTACCTTGTGCCCAATTCCTGACCACATACATAGGTTTAAAGCTTCGGCTAACAAGAACAAATGGGTTTCTAATGCAACCTTTCTCCCAAACGGTCAGTTGCGGATTTCAACTTAAAGCTAAGCATAGCATGAAGGTGGCCACTGGTTCCGTCTGCTCCGTCTCATCCCGCGCTCGAAGCTCGGCCTGTTGTGCAGCACTGAGGTTATCCGCTTGTCTCGGCTCACGTACCACCACCACAAGTTCTGCTCTGTAATCTAGTAGTGGACCGGACCCACCGCTGGGCCCCTGCCTCGAGGGGAGACGACTAGTCTGGTTCTGTGTGCCAGGCAGCGTCCAAACACTCTGAACAATCTACACAACAAGCACACACTCGGAGAGCAGCAATAGTCACGCCAGCGTTGTGAGTTAGCAGAGTCGTATGTTCACTACTCAAAGTGTGTTGGAGAATACCCTACACATGCACTCCTGAAAAAAAAGACCTTGTCCAAGAAGTGCATGCAGTCCTAATGATGATTAATACATGAGTAGACAGCCGGTCTGTAGTGTGGGGAGAGAGCCCCATGTTGCTCATGCATTCCTGGCTGCAAGAACAGAGGGTTTTTATCCACGGGCCTGCCCTCCTCCACGCAGACCATTAGGAACATGTGTCTCCAACATATTGTACTCGTTTTGACATGAACTCAAGTACGGGCTGACAGCATGATGGACTCTGCAGCAACCCAAAATCCTCCCGTCAGTGATGTCACACCCCCCCCCCCCCCCACGTTGTCTTCCAGGACTTTATCTCCAGTCCTATTTTGGTCCATGAGGATAAACTCCTCATCAGGAAACTAGAAGCAGTTCTGCTGCTTTGGCTTGTGGCCATTTTTCCTACAATCCAACATAACCATTGTGCAGGTTCTGACGTGCACGCTGACTGACACACACACAGGCACACACACACACACACACACACACACACACACACACACACACACACACACACACACACACACACACACACACACACACACACACACACACACACACACACACACACACACACACACACACACAGAGTGATGACTTCCTTCACTCTGTTTATATTTGATATGGGACGTATTAAAATAAATGTTTATATTGGTTCTGTTCTCCGCCTTCCCCGAGAGCCCGGATGTGGCTGAGCGCCGGCAGGGGCCTGTGGGGTTCAGCGATACGGTCCTGCAGCGCTGGCGTCCGTCCACCGGCTAAACACCACGAGGTGCGTGGCACCACACCTGTCACATCTCCTTGCATCTGTCTCACACAGCTCATGTCTCGCGGCGGCAGCAGCCTAAATATTTAGGAGGGAGAGTTTCCGTTCCTCCAGTCCTCGGTTCGGCATTTGTCTCTTCCTCCTCCAGATCTTCCTTTAAAAAAAAAAAAAAAAAAACATCTTCTGGCCCCGACGAAGCCACTCACCCCCGGGGCTTAGCACTAAGAAGTCACACTTGGATCTTCTTCGTTTCACTGAAATAAAAGACGTCGGGGCGGCGATACCGTGTGCAGACCAGATGACGCATCCTCCTCCTCCTCCGCCGCGGAGCGTGGAGCCGCTTCAGGCCGTGGCGTGTATACGGGGATAATCATCACGCACCATAGCATGATCCTGGTTGCGTGTCGTAGCGCCATGACGTCGCCGCATCGCAATGTGGCAATCTGGCCACTTCAACCTCAGCCTTCCCGATCGCGCTGGAAGCCTGCGTGTGATGTCTGAGATGGCCCATCTTCGACGACTTGACAGGTTCCCGGGGGTTAACCAGACACACGTGTTTCGCCACACACAAAGCACCCATGTACTCTCATCTGTCCACCGGAGCCCTGAGTCACAAACACTTCCCAAACGCTTCCCTACACCCACAAACCACTTTAAAAACCATTTCCTGTTTGTAATCCCTCCCACCCTCCCCTCCCTCCCTTCATCAATAAGCGCCAAAGAGACAAGGCAGAACTGCAGGGATGAAATAGAGCAGCAAACTTGGTATGAAAAGATGAAGATGTGGCCCATGGTGATGACTGAACAAAGCTGATAAATGAGACGCGATAGTGTAGCCGCTGGTTAAACATAGCGAGATGAAATGTTTGCTCGGCCCTGCCCAATAGAAACAAGAGAAAGTCAACTTGGCTCCGCCGCTGTGGAAAAGCCACAGCTGTTCTTGTCCTTCGCCTCCACACTCTCAAACACTTCAGTCCTCTGCCCATTCCAGTCCAGTGTCAGGAGGAGACGTGCATAAATTACCAAAGGGATCTGGCAGCGCATCAGTCGAGGGAGCAGAACCACGGCTGGAACTTAAAACTGTCAGGCCTATTCATTAGCTGCACTGAGTACGGCCAAAGCATTCCTTCAATTTCATTAAAGCCCTGATAAGACGAAAGGAGAGGAGAAAATAGTCTGGGAGTCTGTGTGAGATCGGTTCATGTTGTACCCTGCATGGTTCTTCTTTAGATCTAATTTTGCACATACTAAATTAAAATCATAGCACATACTACATGCCATAACAATTTCACAGTAAAAATCAGACCTTGTGACCTCGTACGCAAACAGATTTTTAAAAGAGTGTTCCACCCCGTGTGTGCCTCCTCACTGACCCGACCCAGCAGTGGCATGGACCCCTGACGGCTTCAACGCAGACGCCGGCCAAAAGAAACATTACAACCTCAACAAATTCCCTAAGTCCCTCCAAATTATAGCTGTGCTCCAGTAGGGGCCATGAAATGAGAGGACAGTAGCCCTCTAACATAACGGGCCCCTGACATATCAGCCATGTTTCAGGGCCTTCTTGGAAATGATTTTGAGGGCTCCGATCATGCGTGTAATTGAGGACAAGCAATGGAGCGTCCAGCCCTGCCTTTAAGGGAAATGGGACCGTACGAATCCCGGTTCAGGGAGTTGGCCTGTGGATAGGAATCACTAGGACCGCTCACTCACATTCCAGGACGAGAACTAAATTGCGAATCAGTTAAAGAAAAATACCCCCATCTAAATGTCTCATGCTACCAGAGTTGTGAGTGTAGTCAGTTTGTATAGTCTGTATACCAGAATAGGCACCATACAGTCTATTAGGGTCCATCCATTGATGCAATCAAAATGGAAAATGGTTGTATTTGTACCTCAGCCCGAACTTGAAGGTAAGCTCTGACACATGACTGTCACACTCTGCCTCCATCGGTGTTAATGCTGACTCGCACGCCCGCCAGCAGTCAACACTATAAATAGACAAGTTTCCAGTGTTTCTTTAGGCAGTTTAAAAGAGAAATGCTTTGCTCATGACGAAATGTCATCAGGGAAATATTTCACCCCTAATTGGGGACTTGTGTGAGGTGCATATAAAGCGGGAGACCTCATCCGCACAGCGCTTTATCGTAACTACTTGGGAATGCATGCAACAGTCCTATAAAATACGCAGGCACCCCGTTATTAAATTGGATGTATTGTGATTTTATGAGGGGAAAGGCCAGTTTTCTTTCTCATATTTTCAAGATGAGTCGTGCAAAGTAGTCGTGCCGTTTGTCACATTTGCCCGCTGCCTCAACTGATAAAAGTGAAATCTAATAAAAACTCGAGAGAACACAGAGAGCGTGGAGGACAAGTAAAGATTTGCAATCGCGAAACTAAACAAGGGAAAAAGACAGGATGGGAAACAAGCGCCGATGAAGGACAGAAGAGAGGGAGAGGGAGAGAGAGAGAGGCGCACATATGGATGTAATTGTGGGCCAATGAGATGATGATGTCATCACTCAGTCAGGTTATCAGGCCCCAGGCAGCTGCAGTGCAAAACATGTCTCGGTTTTCAAACGGACCTCTCAGAGACCGGTATCTACAGGATATGATATGGCTGGAGCACACTTCCAGGGGAGCGAGGAGTGTGTGGGGGGGTGGGGGGGTTGTTAATAAAATGTTTACCGTGGCCCAAGCACACACAAAATGAAAAACCGTAGCAGTTTGAAGTGCGACTCAGGGGTTAAACCTACGTACCCACCCTCCCTCCCTCCCTCCATCCTTCCCCATTAGCCCCTCTGGCATGGCTATACCATGATCTCATCTGGATTGGGCTGAAATCCAGTGAGACACACATACAATCACACAAGTACACACACACACACAGCGGAGGAGACTGTACAGTCCCATATAAGGACTCGGTGATGATGTAAGAGGCGCCGTGGGCTGCCAGTAAGGCTCAGTGTGCAGAGCACTTTTCATAATGTTTGGTTTTCGGCATGGAATGTCCACATAGCTGGGAACGGCGGCAGAGAGAGAGAGAGAGTGTGTGAGTGAGATCGGCGGGGGGGATAGGGGGGAGATAAAAGACAACATTTACTCCTGAGGACCTGAGGACACGAGCCGTCAGCACAGGTAGGAACCGCCGCAAAGTTTTCAAACAATGTAAAGTATGCACTTTGGAGGAGTTTATGATGAAGTAAAACAATGCTTTCTTTGGTACCGGCGAAGGTAAATGTCAGCCGTGCCATCTGTTGAGCTGCACCGCATGGGCTGTACTTAAGTACTTACAGAATACATTAAAAAAAACATAATTACTGCTGAAATTGGTGGCTGTCTGATTGTCGTGTAAGCGAAACTTGACTTCAAACACAGTCCGAGAAAGTCCCCCTAAATAATGTTTTATGTTCCAAATGCCGACTTTTTGGGAGACTTCTTATGACTCCATGCTTTATTATTGGTTTTTAACATATTGTGGGATTCTATCGAAACTCCACAATTTGCATACAACTTAAGAACGGTAGTTCATTAATGTCAATCATTTGTCAGAACCATGACATATTAGCGTAGAAGTATAGATACAGCTTATGTAGATATGCCATCCATCCATCCATTCATTCATTTTCGTCCGCTTATCCGGGGCCGGGTCCCGGTGGCAGCCGGCTAAGCAGGGCCCCCCAGGCTTACTTCTCCCCAGCCACACTCTCTAGTTCCTCCTGGGGGGTCCCGAGGCGTTCCCAGGCCAGACGAGATATATAATCCCTCCAGCAGGTTCTGGGTCTGCCCTGGGGTCTCCTCCCAGTTGGACGTGCCCGGAAAACCTCCAAAAGGAGGCGCCCGGGGGGCATCCTAATCAGATGCCCGAACCATCATATGTAGATATGTTTTCTGAATTCTTCTTCCTATTTCTGAGATATAAACACAAATGCTTCATGACTTCAAGTCTTGTAGCTTTTAACTATCACAGCTTAACTTTAACGTTAACGATTATCCACATTCAATTTTAGTCTACAAACCTCTTAATAAAATTATGGATTTCAGTCACAAGTTCACTTACTTCTCTACGACTGTACTCTGCTGTTCTAATAGAGCTAAAACATATTAGAGCTAAAACATCTAGTATACAACAGAACAAACGGCAGAACGTGTGAACAAATGAAAAGGGTGTGTTGTAAACGCATGTGTATTCTGGCGTATGCCTGGAGATCCGTGGAGAGTGACAGTAGGAGGGGATGTAGCCCGTCTGTAATTACTTATGGAACACGGGGAATTCCTGCCTGGCTAAGCTGGCATCGGGGTAGCGTTAGTGGCGCTTGGAGGGAGGGTGATGGTGTGCAGTCTGTAGAGTACTCAAGGGTAAAGGAACTTCTTAATTAACACACGCTCCCTGCCAGGAGACCATCTGTGCTGCCAGTCACAACATCCTTCTGAATGCCTGCCATGGAGGGGTAAAAAAAACAAAAAAATACACCCACCCACATGTGTCTACATGATGCAAAACAGCGGCAACACATGTCCAAGTGTTGCTCAGACAAGGCCGTGTATATAGAAGCAGAAGGCGATGAATGGTTTCCAAGAGAATGGGCATGCACCAATGCCTTTACAAGGAAATTATGTCATTGCCGTAGATTTTCCTGTTTAGGGGGAAAATCCTCAATTTAAACAGAGGTACATTTTTAGGAAGCCCAGCTTATAGGACATTACTTCCACACGCACATTGTGAACTGTAGACAACATGCCATTCATGTGCCTCATCTCCACCTTTCTGCAGGCTCAAGTTACTCATTGTGAAGGAGCAAGACTACCGGGAGAGGAGGGAGGAGGACAGCGAACGAGAGGTCTTGGCTCTGAAGGACGAGCTGATCACGCTCAAGCACTTCGCCCTGCTGGTGGTCGGCGAGCAGCAGACCCTGAGGGAGGCGCTCGAGGAGGAGGGCCGGCACGTTCGGGAGCTGACAGACATCGCCGACCACGCCAGGCAGGAGCTCACTGGCACACCCTCCACAGCCAGAGAGGAGGAGCCCAGAGCCCTGCGACTGGAAGCTGAACCACATGACCAGGCGTCTGCTTACAACCAAACACAGGAAGCCATGACTGCTAAGCTGGCAGAGAAGGACGCTCAGAAACAGCAACTGCGACAGCGCCTGGCCAACCTCAGCCGACAGTTGGACGAGCTGGGGGGGACGAGGGCCACCTTAAGGAGGGCAGAGGAGGAGCTAGTGGAACTCAGGGAGAGGGCGAGGTGGGCGGAGGACGGCGATGAGGGAGGAGCGGGGACGGCCAATCTGCTGTCAGAGGTGGACGCCCTGCGGAGGAGAGTGTTGGAGATGGAGGGGAAGGATGAGGAGTTGAACCGCATGGGGGACCAGTGCAGGGACCTGGACCGCAGGCTGGGCAGGGAGATGAGTCAGTGTCGCAGCCTGAAGGCTGAGGTGGACCGGCTCAACAGCAGAATCAGTCAACTGGATAAACTGGAGGAAGCGTTGGGGCAAGAGCAGGCAGGAGTGCAGCATGCTGAGAGGCAGCCAGGACAGGGAGAAGAGCCTCAGCAGCCAGTTGTGTGGTGAACTGGACACACTGAGGGTCAGGGTTCGAGAGCTGGAGGGGGCAGAGAGGCAGCTGCAGAATAGCGAGGTGCCGTTGAAACAGGACTTATCGAAGCTCAGGGCGCTCACTGTGGTTCTGGTAGAAGACAGGAAGTCCATGTCAGAGAGGCTCCGACAGGCTGCAGAGAAGCTTGGCTTGGAGAAAGATAAACGTAACGAGCAGAACTCATTGATAACAGTGACAGAAAAGCTGAGGGAGGAGAAGCAACAGGCCCTGAGGACTAAGGCAGACTTGGAGGCCAGGGTGAGAGACATAGAAAGGGGAAGAAATGAGCTTCAAGGCAGACTACTCAGAGAGGAGGGACAGATAGGGAACTGCAGAGCAAGGTTAACACGATGAGGAGGAGGATACAGGTCCTGGAGGACAACAATGAAAAAGAGACAAAGGAGAATGGCGTGGACATCAACAGGCCTCCGTCACACAACAGGCCTCCGTCACACAGCGATCACCACTTGGAACAAACAAATGACAACAAGACCGCAGAACTGAGCCAGGAGGTGGAGAGGCTCAGAAGGAAGCTGATTGAAAAGGAGGTGGTGGAAATTGAGCTGGTGAAAGCCGAGGAGAACTTTGAATCCCTGGAGCTGAGGTTCAAGAAGGAGCAGGAGAGGTCCCAGGCTTTGACACAGGAGCTGGGCCAAGCCAAAACAGAGCTCTCCCGGTTCCAGCTGGCAGAGAAGCAAGAGGTTAACCAGGAACATGCCCTTCTGCGTCGACTTCAGCAAGAGCAGGTGAGGTCAAGGCTCTTGGGCCGGGAGGTGGACTCTCTGAAGGATAAACTTCAGAAGTTGATGGGAACAGACGAGTCCATCTCCAAAGTTCAAATGGACCACTCCACACTGCAGAGAAAGCTGGCCCACCAGGAGACCAAGAACAGAGAGCTGGCCAGAGAGATGGAGGAGCTGACCGATGAGCTGGAGAGATACAGGCGTTTTAGTAAGTGTCTGAGACCTGGAGTGAACGGACGCCGGTTCTCGGACCTCCACCAGTCCACCAAGGAAGTACAGACTGAGGTGGCAGACGGTCGGCCACTGGACCACAGACATCTTGTTCCTTTTGTTCACAATGAAAAACTGAATGAGCAAAGCGACGACGAAGACCTAAACCAAAATGAGGATCAAATCCTAGACATAAGTGGTTCAATGAAATACAACAACCTAAATAGCTTATACTACTCAAATAACATCAGAAAATACAGCAGCACCTCTATGAGTGACACAGAAGAAGTCCTGAATGGCAACCCTGTGAAGGATGTGGTTGTCACTCAGAGTCCCGGACAGCCGGTGCACATCAAAGTAACACCAGACCACGGACTCAACACGGCCACTCTGGAGATCAGCAGCCCGACTGCAGACAGCACAGCTCCTACACCAGCACCGCCCTCATCCCCACCACCAGCGTCCCGCACAAACAACGCATCACCATCATTCAGAATGCAGCCGTAGCGGCCGTCAAGAGCAAGAGCTCCCCGACCAGCCCCTGACAGAGCGCTGTCCCCACTCAACACGGGGCCCCGCCTCCCACCTGATGAGCCCGAGTCCGTCGCGCTCCGGGACGCCGGATCACAACAAGCTCCCGGTGCAGATTGTGACCGTCAGCACGTGTTCTCCAGAGCCCAGCGAGATCATTGGCCAGGCCGTGTTCCGCATGAGTCCAGAGCGGCAGAACAGCTGCAGCTCCAGAGGTCCAACAGCGCCCAGTCCAGCCCCGGCGTGATCACCACCAGGAGGACAACAGATCCACCATCCACCTGGGCAGCCCGTTCGCACCAGCGCCGAAACGGACTGGGCCATGGGCCTCCAAGCCTGGGGGGACGTACTACGCCCTTAGACAAGAGCAGAGGACTCAAGTGTTGACCAATGGCTGCCACATTAAAAGTGGCGGCATCATCACGAGTAGCATCACTATCACCCCTGCTACCTCCCCAAACACACACCCCTCAAACATGACAGTAAGTGGCCTTTATGATTGAGTGATCTCCCCTTCAGTGTTCCAACATCATACCCATCATTACTTCCCCCAATAAATCCACGAATAACTTAATTGCCTGCAGGCTACAACAAACACCAGACAGATTGTGTGAAAAAAGGTGTCACCTTAGTTGTAATAAGACTTTATCTTATAAAAAGGTGACAAATTGTAACATGTATTCCTTGTAAGATGCTTTGGAACACCGATATGAAATACTAATGGCGAATGACTACAGACAAAACGAATGTGTTTTTGTTTTACATTTTATCAATACAGTTTTGTTGATTAAAATTGCATTTTGTTTCAGTGTTTTTTCATTCATGACTTCATCTAAAAAAAATTGTTAAATAATATTTTTGCAAAAAATAATGAGCAAATAATTTATCATTTTGTTTCAAATTATATATAATCAATTTCAATAATATTTTATAATCATGATAAATAGGCTCCGTCCGATTGTCGAACTTGAGCTTCAGGAGGAACAATGCGGATTCCGTCCTGGCCGTGGAACAGTGGACCACCTCTTTACCCTCGCAGGGTAAAGACAATAACCACCCCAGCCACAAACTGTACACACTTCTACCGTCAGGCAGGCGATACCGCAGTATCAAGTGCCACACGGAGCGAGGTTCAAGAAGGAGCAGGAGAGGTCCCAGGCTTTGACACAGGAGCTGGGCCAAGCCAAAACAGAGCTCTCCCAGTTCCAGCTGGCAGAGAAGCAAGAGGTTAACCAGGAACACGCCCTTCTGCGTCGACTTCAGCAAGAGCAGGTGAGGTCAAGGCTCTTGGGGCCGGGAGGTGGACTCTCTGAAGGATAAACTTCAGAAGTTGATGGGAACAGACGAGTCCATCTCCAAAGTTCAAATGGACCACTCCACACTGCAGAGAAAGCTGGCCCACCAGGAGACCAAGAACAGAGAGCTGGCCAGAGAGATGGAGGAGCTGACCGATGAGCTGGAGAGATACAGGCGTTTTAGTAAGTGTCTGAGACCTGGAGTGAACGGACGCCGGTTCTCGGACCTCCACCAGTCCACCAAGGAAGTACAGACTGAGGTGGCAGACGGTCGGCCACTGGACCACAGACATCTTGTTCCTTTTGTTCACAATGAAAAACTGAATGAGCAAAGCGACGACGAAGACCTAAACCAAAATGAGGATCAAATCCTAGACATAAGTGGTTCAATGAAATACAACAACCTAAATAGCTTATACTACTCAAATAACATCAGAAAATACAGCAGCACCTCTATGAGTGACACAGAAGAAGTCCTGAATGGCAACCCTGTGAAGGATGTGGTTGTCACTCAGAGTCCCGGACAGCCGGTGCACATCAAAGTAACACCAGACCACGGACTCAACACGGCCACTCTGGAGATCAGCAGCCCGACTGCAGACAGCACAGCCTCCTACACCAGCACCGCCCTCATCCCCACCACCAGCGTCCCGCACAAACAACGCATCACCATCATTCAGAATGCAGCCGTAGCGGCCGTCAAGAGCAAGAGCTCTCCGACCAGCCCTGACAGAGCGCTGTCCCCACTCAACACGGGGCCCGCCTCCCACCTGATGAGCCCGAGTCCGTCGCGCTCCGGGACGCCGGATCACAACAGCTCCCCGGTGCAGATTGTGACCGTCAGCACGTGTTCTCCAGAGCCCAGCGAGATCATTGGCCAGGCCGTGTTCCGCATGAGTCCAGAGCGGCAGAACAGCTGGCAGCTCCAGAGGTCCAACAGCGCCCAGTCCAGCCCCGGCGTGATCACCACCACGGAGGACAACAAGATCCACATCCACCTGGGCAGCCCGTTCGCACCAGCGCCGAACGGACCGGGCCATGGCGCTCCCAAGCCTGGGGGGACGTACTACGCCCTCAGACAAGAGCAGAGGACTCAAGTGTTGACCAATGGCTGCCACATTAAAAGTGGCGGCACCATCACTAGTAGCATCACTATCACCCCCGCTACCTCCCCAAACACACACCCCTCAAACATGACAGTAAGTGGCCTTTATGATTGAGTGATCCCCCCCCTCAGTGTTCCAACATCATAACCATCATTACTTCCCCCAATAAATCCACTAATAACTTAATCGCCTGCAGGCTACAACAAACACCAGACAGATTGTGTGAAAAAAGGCGTCACCTTAGTAGTAGTAATACTTTATCTTATAAAAAGGTGACAAACTGTAACATGCCTTCCTTTTAAGATGCTTTGGTAACACCTATAAAAAAAAGATATGAAATACTAATGCCGAATGACTACAGACAAACCGAATGTGTTGTTGTTTTTACATTTTATCAATACAGTTTTGTTGATTAAAATTTCATTTTGTTTTGGTGTTTTTTCATTCATGACTTTTTGGAAAATAATATAATATTTGCAAAAAAGAATGAGGAAATAATTTATTATTTTGCTTCAAATGATATATAATCAATTTAAATAATATTTTATAATCATGATAAATAGGCTAAAGCGCAGCAAAATAAATATTATAGAGTGGCCTCGGGTACTTTGATCCCACATGGCAGCCTATTATAATTCTAATAATAATTATTATTATTATTATGAATGCACTGGATGCTGCTAAAGTTAAGGTGGTGTATTGTTGCATGGATATAACCCAGAGGCATGTCCTTAACCCTTCATCCACCACCCCACCGAGCCCTTCAGCTGCCTGGGCATCATCGATGTGACGTGCCGAGTTCCTGCTCCATGATTCAGTGGAAAACCCAGACTTCATCCAAGCTGCATTCAGTCAACGCTAACTTGCCTGTAAAATGTATCTGTTGATGTGTTGCAGTGGGGAGGACTCGTTAACTTTTAAGGAGGTGAAAGCCTCTCATCAGTTTGGAGCAGCGTTAACCGTAGAGTTCACGGTGGCGTTACAATTAATAAAAACATAAATGCAATGACCGTAACACAACAAGGGCTTACATTCAGGCTACCATAGTTATGTAACCTGGCACAAGAATTTCCTTCGGGATAAATAAAGTTCTATTCTATTCTATTCTAGCCAGACCGATCTAAACATGCTTTAATAAGTCTCTTTGCTGTCCCAAAATTAGTGTTGTTTTTTAATTTCTTCTGAAAATCTCTATGGACTAGTATATTATTGTGTTTGGAAAAACAAATTCAAAATGGATGACAATTGTAGTCACAGGACGATTTTGAAGCGACTTGTAAAGGCTAATCAGCCCCACACCAGGTGGTGTAATCAGGGCCTTTTAAACTAGTGACACCTCCCCCCCCCCACCAAACGCCATGACGTCTACACTAGCTGCTGCTTAAGGGAGTTTACAACATTGAAGAAAGTGCATAAAAGCAGGAAATTAAATTCAACACGAGTCTGCCAGCAGCACTACTGAACATTCAGAGTCCAATAATAATATAGCCAAACGCAAGGTGCACTGTGTGTGCATGTCTCACATTAATATTACATGATGCGCACACTCACACACACTTGGCGTTGTGACTCCCAACTTGCTGCTGTGATTTATGTGTTGCTGTTGTCCTGACAGACTGGCCCATCATTATCAGTATTACAGGCGAGGGCCGCTGTGCCTTGTGACACACAAGGAGATGGAGAGCCGCTCTGAGACCACATGATGTGTGCAGCAACAACACACACACACACAACACATGGGCTTCCTGGGAGCGGCCTCGCATGCGACATTTGGCCCAGTGTCCACCAATGAGCTGTCACCCTCCCTGCCTCATCAATCACACACTAGGCCGTAGGGTTTTCCTCCAAGCGAACGCAACGCAAAATTCTGACTGCCTTCCAGTTACTCTTGCTCACTTGTCATCTGCAACACAATTCACAGCTTTATTATTATTATTATTATTTATAGTATATGCAAATTATGACATCACCATATAGGCCTACATAAAGGAAGGTTTGTATTTTTTCAAACCTACCATAATATTAATTACAATTGTCAGAAAATTATAAATATTAAGCCCTTCCTTCGTGAGTCACCGACCGCACAACACAAGCCTCTGATGACAATAAACACAAGAAGAAACCTCGGTGAACCTAATATTTTCCTTCTCAACCAAACTATGTAGGAGGCCAACTTGGATGTATAAATAGGTTACCACACATTCCAGGCCTTCTACATCAATCAATATGAATCTTTAGCCCCTCCCTTTTTGTATTTCACCGTGACAAGTGAATGAGCTTTTGAACTGTAAAACTCAGTTTGTTGTTTGAGGTCAACGTTGTGTTTACGAATGCACGCAGCATCTCAACAGTTCCCTCCTCTCCCCAGATGCCTCTGGACTCGCAGCAGAAGCCCGGATTGTCAAGAATCCCCAAACCCAAAGGCCTCGGCAGCCATCACAGAGGGACCAACACCAAACCGGCTCATGGAAACGTTCCTCCCGCATGGAGACCCAACGGCATCATCAGAATGGCTGACAGACCTAAAGCCACCACCACACCTGGCTAGATGACGCAGACATCTATAAGCCAAACTGTACTGTTGGTATTGAAACCAGAATAGACCCTTCACACAGGTAGTGAGAAGCAGGGTCAAGCCACATCGTGTTCCTGTAGAAGCAGGGAGAAATAACTTCCTGTTCCTGTAGAAGAAGGTGAAAGGCACTTTCTGTTCCTGTTGTATTTTTAATGTTTGGTTGGTTTTATTGAGGTCTGTCGCAGGACCAGCATGGTCAATGGTATATTTAGGCTACTTGACTAGTTGTGTGTCTACTGGTACACTACCTACATCCAACGGACCCATTAATGTTAATGTTATGAGCTGCACCTGGGCTGAAAGGGGTCTCTTCATAGCTAGGAGTCAAATGTAATGTTTAGAAGACATTGAGGTGTCCACCAACAGAACACTAGGATGGTTATTCCTATCAGGGTGCAAGCTGGTCCAATCGTTGTCTTCTATAATTCATTAATGTATAGAAACGTTGACAAATGCGTGTGATTCATTGTGTGCATAATACATAATACAAGAAATAAATATCATTTAAGTCATTTGAGCAATCAAGAGGCTATGATGTGTGTATTCACTGCAGGACTCATTGGACTTAAGGTTCAACAGCGCCCTCTATTGGAGCGTTGGCGCATAGACGTTTTGATTCGGACAACTTTAACATTAATGTGGAGCGATGCTGTCTAAACGGCTGGAACATATAATACAAGCAGTCGGTCTGAACGCTGCTTTTAAATTACATATCGACGTTATAAACCAGATAGTAACACGAGTAAAACTACATATCCCAGAATCCCTTTCGTTCCCCACACGTGTTCGCATGTGCGGCTTGTGGATTGTTAACATTTTAAATAAATCGTTTTAAACGACAAGACAACACGTTAAAACTGCTCAGCTGACTTGTTTATGGTGAAACGAAAGCATTTATATTCAGATAAACGTGTCTTAATATTAAACGGAGATGTAATTGGTGTCTATTCCACAGCTAGCTCACATCTATGGACGTTTGGGCTAAAGCTACGCGCTAAACGGTGACGTCATCATATCACAAACTAACTATGTAAGAACAATTACTATGACGACGTCCAGCTAACAGTTACCTGAGTTATTAGCGCCGTGGCTCCACCACTCATCACCCAGGTCGTCCCCCATCTTGTCACAGCGGACACGGCGTCACTCTGGCCCAATCACAGCTGACCCGGTGTCGCCCGCTCTGGCCCAATCACAGCGGACCTCGGCGTCGCCGCTCTGGCCCAATCACAGCGGACCTCGGCGTCGTCACTCTGGTCCAATCACAGCGGACCTCGGCGTCGTCACTCTGGTCCAATCACAGCGGACCTCGGCGTCGCCGCTCTGGCCCAATCACAGCGGACCTCGGCGTCGCCGCTCTGGCCCAATCACAGCGGACCCGGTGTCGTCGCTCTGGCCAATCACAGCGGACCGGCGACCGCGGTAAGGACTGCGGGGGTGCGTTCGCAAGCCGCCCGTTCATAATGTTCCTCCACCATGCTGCAGGACATGCAGTAGTACATGAAGTACTACTCAGATACCACAGTAGTAATACCACTGTCTGGAAATACTCTGTTGCAAGTAAAAGTCCTGCATTGAAGATGTTACTTTAGTAAAAGTACAAAAATATTCGTATCAACATTACTACCAAACGTGAAAGTATCCATTGTGCAATACAATTTCAGAATAGTACATTATATTGTTGGATTATAATTATCCATGCATTCATGTGTTCATATTACTTGGCATGTGCAATATTATTAATGTCATGTGCAATATTATTAATGTCATGTGCAATACTTCTCAATATTATCCGTGCAATATTACCATGCTACATTACCTTTCATCATTATGTGCAATATTCTTAATATTCTTTATATAATGTGCAATACTTCCTCTTACCATTATTATTATGACCCTTTTATTACACTTCAATTATTGCCAAATTGTTTTTGTGGACTGAATATCTTATCTTGCCCATATTTTTATACTTCTGCTAGGACTTAGACCTACTGTACATTTGTAAATCTGTTATTTTATTTGTATTATTCTACTATTTTATTTCTCTATTGTTTTATTGGCACAAGGATTTCCTTCTGGATCAATAAAGTTCTATCTTATCTTATCTTATCTTGTCTTATACTGTGTCTAATACACAGACAAAGCCTTATTGATAAAATACTATCATAATTATTTTATTGATTACATTTGGTATTGTTGATGTATATCTGCAAAGTAACTAGACACTAAAGCTGTCAGATAAATGAAAAAAAATATTGACCTCTGATGTGGTGGAGTAGAAGTATAAAGTAACAGAAAATAGAAATACTCAAGTAGAGTACAAGTACCTCAGATTTGTACTAAAGTACAGTACTCGAGTACATCTACTTAGTTACTTTCCACCAGTGATAAAATTAGATCTGAATATTTGATGTAGGTTATTATTTTTTTTTCTGTTTAGATCGTATACAAGAGTACAATTCTGGATAATTGTGAGATGATTCTAGTGGGAGAGTCTATTTATCAGGGTAATTATCCATACAGAGATTGCCAGTAGAAATGGGAAAATACCGTTATGTAAGAGTAATAGGCTCTGCTTGCCTGGTAGGTCCTTATTTAGAGGCTGGATTCGCTTTTTACTAACAAACAAGCAAACGTTTAGAAGGAAGGAAGGCATGTTACAACACGTTGCTATTAATCAGACTAAATGTAAATATATACATACATAGTGGCCAAATAAATATAGTATAGTTAGTAGATTTACAGTAGGACTATAGTTCTACTGTAAATCTCTAAAGTAAATTATCTTCAACTCTCCAACTTCCAGTGATAGCCTACATGATTTCCTATTAAAGCGTATTAAAGAGACTGAAGGTCATGTAAAATGATCCCGTGAATGCAAAATAAAAGATCCTAAATTAAATGCTTTATGCAGATTTCAGAAACAGAGATAATAGCAGAGAATAACAGAGCACCATCCTAACTTAAAGTCTCCCTCTCTCTCGCCCCCCTCTATCTCCCTAACATTTAATTAAGTGTCATTATTCTGGGAAACGAGGAGCTAAATACGTTACACTCTGAGCATCCGCCTCTTATGTTGACCTTTTAAGAGCTGGCAGGTGTATTGCCGTCCGGGGAGAAGCTCATTATTTACAGCCTTCATCAGGCGCCGGCTGCGAGGAGGAGGGGAGCTCGGAACCAAACCCACCATTGTTCTGTGTGTGTTTCTGTGCAACCGTTCCAACAGTTCGTCAGTGTAACCACTCCTCTGCTCCTCTGCTCCCCGTCCCCAACACACACAGGGTGCCCCCCCCCCCCCCCCCCACACACACCCAACCCCCCTGCAGCTGCAGTAGGAGGAGGGAGGTGGGGAGGGAGGTGAGGAGGGAGGGAGGGATGGAGGGAGAGAGGGAGGTACAGGTCTGGGAGTAATTGCATGCTTTTTTGTGTTTCTGTCGAAATAAAGTTCTGGCTGGAGGACGCTGTGAGACGTTTGATTAAAGCGTTGCCACCGAGAGCGCAAGCGGTCTGATTACCGAGGAAATTATACACGATGGAAATGTTGTGCAATGCTCCAAATGGGAAGGGTGGGGGGAGAGAGGGATGGAGAGAGAGGGGTGGAAAGAGGGAGAGGGAGAGGGAGGGGGAGAGAGAGGGAGAGAGAGAGGGAGAGAGAGGAGAAAGAGGGAGGAGAGGAGAGAGGGGAGGGGAGAGAGGGGAGAGAGAAAGGGAGAAGAACACAGAACAACAGAAACAAACACACACACAACACACACACACACACACACACACACACACACACACACACACACACACACACACACACACACACACACACACACACACACACACACACACACACACACACACACACACACACACACACACACACACACACACACACACACACACACACACACACACACACACACACACACACACACACACACACACACACACACACACACACATACACACACACACACTCACACACACACACACACACACACACACACACACCGATGCCCACCAACACTCTCACAGGACAATAAACAATAAATAGCACCTTAGCATGTAATTAAACACCAGCACTATAAGAAGCTCTGTTCCCCCTAATTGTCCGTTTGCGGTGTTTGGCTGCGTAACCAAGGAACCGCATCCCACTTTACAATAGTGGCTCCTCCTCCTCTTACCTGAGTGTCTGTCTTTGTTTGTCACCCAGTTACTCGAAACGAATAGTTAGAAAATAGAAAGAAAAAAGTATTTAAAAAGAGGAATTGTAAAATAGTAATTCCTATGATGATAAAGTAGTACATTGGGGTCACATGGAACACAAGACACAGTCATTATGGGCAGACAGAATTCTTCTGACGAGTCAAAGGTCCACTGTGTCTTCATAGCACATTATTATTATGTTTTCACGGCACATTGTTTGTTCTTGCGTCTCTAATACAAATGAGACACACAAGAGATATTAAATAGAAATGAAACAACTTGCAAAACAGCAACATCATAAAAGATTCACAACAGTCATAACTCCTGATTAGTGGTCAAGCCACTAAAAACCACTCATCCATTTTTAAATACGATGTTGGATTTCTTTTATACTTGTACTTTTGAATCTCTGACTAAGAGAGAGTTTGCCGTACGAGGTTTACACTGAACATCACAGAACATGAGGAGTCTCTGTTCCCCTGAGGAGTGCGGAGGGCCGCCTCCCTGGACCTCTGTGTTTGCAGTGTGTGGTGAGCTCGCTGCTAACGGTTTGCTTTGTGCTCAGCAGATGTTCCTCTGCTCTCTGCTTAATGATCGCAAGGAAATTTTATTTTTGGATAGCATCCTCCTCTCTGATGCTAAGCACCTCTGCTGGGGTGAAGGAAGGGAGATGGAGAGAGAGGGAGAGAGAGGATGGAGAGAGAGAGAGGGAGAGAGAGAGAGAGGGAGAGAGGGAGAGAGGAGGAGAGAGAGAGAGAGAGGAGAGAGGAGACTGTGAGTTTTCGTTTAGTCTTCTAGCTCGTGAGAGCGAAGGAGCCATTCCAGTGAGCTACAACGCACGCAAGCTACACGCGCCAGGCCTGCAACGCACTGGACTTTGGTATATTTATCATAGTTATCATTGCCGGCTTTAGAATAGGTTTTATTTCATTTCATTGAGGTTTACAGTGTTTACCATTTGAATTTGGATATTTGAATGTGCATTTGAAGTGGTATTGTATTTTCATTTCATGCAAGCTATATTGGTGATTGAAAATCAGTGAAAGAAGACTGATTTGACTAAATTAACAAAGTGGTATGAATGTGTAATTATTAATATGTAAATACTAAAGTAAGTAAATATTAGATTTACTTTGAAATCATTTAATTGTCTGTGAATGATTATTTGCATTTAAGCTTGAACACATAGCTGTAGCTTCTATATAGAGGGGAAACATTTAATTGCATGATAAGGTGATATACTGTAGATTAAGTGGGAATCTATATGTTTAGAGAACTTAATGACTGTAAGTTATAATAGTATTCCATCCATCCATTTTCGTCCGCTTATCCGGGGTCGGGTCGCGGTGGCAGCCGGCTAAGCAGGGCCTCCCAGGCTTCCTTCTCCCCAGCCACACTGGGGAGAAGGAAGCCACACTAGTTCCTCCTGGGGGGTCCTGAGGCGTTCCCAGGCCAGACGAGATATATAATCTCTCCAGCGGGTTCTGGGTCTGCCCCGGGGTCTCCTCCCAGTTGGACGTGCCCGGAAAACCTCCAAAGGGAGGCGCCCGGGGGGCATCCTAACCAGATGCCCGAACCACCTCAGCTGACTCCTTTCGATGCGGAGGAGCAGCGGCTCTACTCCGAGCTCCCTCCGGATGTCTGAGCTCCTCACCCTATCTCTAAGGCTGAGCCCAGCCACCCTGCGGAGGAAACTCATTTCGGCCGCTTGTATCCGCGATCTCATTCTTTCGGTCACTACCCAAAGCTCGTGACCATAGGTGAGGGTTGGAACGTAGATGGACCAGTAAATCGAAAGCTTCGCCTTCCGGCTCAGCTCCCTCTTCACCACAACGGACCGGTACAGCGCCCGCATCACTGCAGACGCTGCACCAATCCGTCTGTCCATCTCCCGCTCCATTTTGCCCTCACTCGTGAACAAGACCCCGAGATACTTGAACTCCTTCGCTTGAGGCAGCAACTCACTCCCAACCCGGAGGGAACACTCCACCGTTTTCCGGCAGAGAACCATGGCCTCAGACTTGGAGGTGCTGACTCTCATCCCGACCGCTTCACACTCGGCTGCAAACCGCCCCAGTGCATGCTGGAGGTCACGGTCTGATGTAGCCAACAGAACCACATCATCTGCAAAGAGCAGAGATGCAATTCTGAGGTCCCCAAACCGGACACTCTCCTCACCTCGGCTGCGCCTTGAGATTCTGTCCATGAAGATCACGAACAGAACCGGTGACAAGGGGCAACCTTGGCGGAGTCCAACACCCACTGAGAACATGCTTGACTTTGTGCCGAGAATACGGACGCAGCTCGCACTTTGTTCGTACAAGGACCGAATGGCACGTACCAACGGCCCCGGTACCCCATACTCCCGTAGTACCCCCCACATGATTCCCCGGGGGACACGGTCATAGGCCTTCTCCAAGTCCACAAAGCACATGTAGACTGGATGGGCAAACTCCCATGCCCCCCCCCAACAACCCTGCGAGGGTAAAGAGCTGGTCCACTGTTCCACGGCCGGGACGGAATCCGCATTGTTCCTCCTGGAGCTGAGGTTCGACAATCGGCCGGAGCCTCCTTCCAGCACCCTGGAATAAACTTTCCCGGGGAGGCTGAGCAGTGTGATACCCCGATAGTTGGAGCACACCCTCCGGTCCCCTTTTTTGAAAATGGGGACCACCACCCCGGTCTGCCATTCCACAGGTACTGTCCCCGACCTCCACGCTACATTGACTAGGCGTGTCAGCCACGACAGCCCGACAATGTCCAGAGCCTTCAGCATCTCAGGGCGAATCTCATCCACACCTGGCGCCTTGCCACTGAAGAGCTTTTTGACTACTTCAGTGACCTCTACCAAGGATATGGGTGAGGCTTCCCCCGAGTCTTCAGACTCTGCCTCTTCCACAGAGGACGTACTGGTCGGGTTCAGGAGCTCCTCAAAGTGTTCTTTCCATAATAGTATTGCAACATAGTTATTACTGATACCTGTAGAGAAAAGACAAAGTAAGCATACAATAACAGTTAGAGATACCATTTTAGTTAAAAAATTCAGGTTAGCTACCCCTATTAATTGCCCAGAACAGCAAAGGGGCGCTACAAATACTAAAGATGATGTATGATGATTCATCGATGATTCATCGATGAATCATTGATGAATCCTGGACAACAGGATGCTCTGTCTTGACAGGATGGACATGGATATGTTCAGCGACAGCAGAGTGATCATCGCTCCTACGTAGAGCCGTGAACGATGGGGGCTGTTGCTGCTGAATAAAGAAGTGACATCGCTGAAGACCAGCACAGCGTCCGGCCAGCTGCCTAGTGACTCATGCATCACCATGGTGACACTGAGCACACCTGCCCCCCAGGTGTTCTGGTGTCCGGCGGGCGGAGGGGACGAGGGGGACGAGGGGGCGGGGAGAGACCAAGGTGAGGGAGAGGACGTGTGCACACTACAAGGTCTTATTCAACAGGCACGGTCCCCTGTCAACTAAGACCTTGCTGTGTTTGTTGTTGTTGTTGTTGTTGTCGCTGTGACCCCAACAGGTCAGGCAGCGAGCCCATGGTGAGTGAAACCACCTGGCCTGTCAACCGCTTTGGGATTATTAACATTGCAGATACTGCAGGTGCTGCGATATTATTTGTGAACCCTCCACCTGTTCTGTTTTACTCTCTCTCATGAGCAGTGGCTTTTGAAAAGCGTTCTGTAACTTTCTCCTGATCAGAGAACACACAGCAGAGCAGGAGCTTCTGTAATGTCTTTCTCGACTCCCACCACCTCCACAATAACATCCTGAGTGACAGATGCAAATGAATATAATACCCCCTCTCAGCTCCCGGCACGACGGTAAGAGAGAGAATAACTTAATCACTTTCATTATTAATTGCAATTCCTGCTGGAATCCATCAAATATCACGGCAAACAATCCCCTGGCATTTGGTTTATTGGTATTTGCACCAAATGTTTGCTCAATGGAACCTCAATAACACCGCGAGTAATTGTTTTTTAATCACACGTTCTGCACTCGCTTTAGTATCGTAACGCACTCCAGCCCTCAGTCAGGAGGCCAACGTGCAGACACACTCCTCTCATCGCCGCTGTCGTAGCGAGCTGCACTCACAACATGTTGTCATAGAATCTCTCTGGCCCACAGCTGATCAAAGTGACATTAAATAGTGCGGGTGGCAGTGGCCAACATGGGCTCTATTAACATGAATAGTCTGGGCAAAATCTAATTAAGCCCCGAATCTAGGTTGTACGAATGAGTCAAACATCTACTTCCAACCTGCTGCTGTACAGCGTTGACATTAATAGCGCGCGTGGCTCGGAGTCACAGCGGTCGCACTGCATTTTATGGCTGTGATTGTTTTCAGTCGCGCACCGCTGCGAGCCAGGCCTCAAAATGGTTCTGATCGAACCCGGTCAGTTCTGAATGGAGCACATTCACATTCAAAGCTGCTGGAATTGATTTGTGGAGCTCTCCGAATACTGAATACATGCTACTACTGCATGACGAGTCCAGTGTGTGCGTTTAATAATGCCAATAATCCTGGAACACACTATGAGAGGGAGATCAATCTAAGGGAATGCAAGATACAGTAGCATTTGATCTCATTTAGGATCATAGGTGTTCTTAAGTGGGCTAAATTATTCGAAGAGCCAGTAATAAGTAACAACATAACTCTCGGTATTTACTATTATGTCGAATATCGACATATTCACAAATTCTGCAAGCAATTATTTCTTATATTAGGCCACCTGACACTACGGATGAGGCTGCTTCTGTACTCGTGTGGATCCCCCCCAGAGGTGGAGGGCTAACTAACCGGTCGACTCCCGTTCGGGCACACAGGGAAAGAAAGCACAGCTCTGGTTTCACACCACTTTTAAACAACTTTTACAACTGATTTTCTTTAGATTTCTTTGCTGCGTCGTCTGAAATGAAAGCAACCTCAGTGTTCTCCTCAGTGTTATGCAGCAATTTCACAAAAGCACATTCCTAAGGCAATAAAGCTGATTCTGATTCTTAATGATTTGGAAGTTGAGTGTGCTTCAGGAGAGTGGGGTGTGTTATTGTTGTGTGTGTGTTATTGTTGTGTGTGTATTATTGTTGTGTGTGTTGTTGTTGTGTGTGTTATTGTTGTGTGTGTATTATTGTTGTGTGTATTATTGTTGTGTGTGTTATTGTTGTGTGTGTATTATTGTTGTGTGTATTATTGTTGTGTGTGTTATTGTTGTGTGTGTTATTGTTGTGTGTGTATTATTGTTGTGTGTGTATTGTTGTGTGTGTTATTGTTGTGTGTGTTATTGTTGTGTGTGTGTTATTGTTGTGTGTGTTATTGTTGTGTGTGTTATTGTTGTGTGTGTATTATTGCTGTGTGTTTTATTGTTGTGTGTGTTATTGTTGTGTGTGTATTATTGCTGTGTGTTTTATTCCTGTGTGTGTTATTGTTGTGTGTGTTATTGTTGTGTGTATTATTGCTGTGTGTGTTATTCCTGTGTGTGTTATTGTTGTGTGTGTTATTGTTGTGTGTATTATTGTTGTGTGTGTGTTATTTTGTGTGTGTTATTGTGTGTGTGTTATTGTTGTGTGTGTGTTATTGTTGTGTGTGTTATTGTTGTGTGTGTGTTATTGTTGTGTGTGTATTATTGTTGTGTGTATTATTGTTGTGTGTATTATTGTTGTGTGTGTTATTGTTGTGTGTGTGTTATTGTTGTGTGTGTTATTGTTGTGTGTATTATTGCTGTGTGTGTTGTTGTGTGTTATTTTGTGTGTGTTATTGCTGTGTGTGTTATTGTTGTGTGTGTGTTATTGTTGTGTGTGTATTATTGTTGTGTGTATTATTGTT
>PIJE02000494.1:13559-16059 GCA_002895965.2 Coryphaenoides rupestris
TCAGCTGTCAGCTCTGTTCTCTTCAAATGAGTTATTGGCATAAATATATAAATAAATAAAATATATGTACACAGACAAAGCAGTATATATTAAACAAAGGTACAAATATGTCCTGTAATAAAGTACTAGACAAGGTAATCACTTAAACAAACAATCTCTCTCTCTCTCTCTCTCTCTCTCTCTCTCTCATCCTATCTTCTCCATCTGTATATCTCTCTCCTATAGTTTGCAGCTGCCATGTTCAACAACTGCCACTGTGTGTGTGTGTGTGTGTTTGAGCAACAGGAAGTGCCATATAAGGACACTCTAGAAAGAGACATCCTGTGTAGATCTATAGAATATATCTGAGTAGAGTTACAGTTAGTAGGGTTAGTAGTTAGTAGTTAGTAGGGTTAGTAGGTTTAGTAGGGTTAGTAGAGTTAGTAGTTAGTAGTTAGTAGGGTTAGTAGAGTTAGTAGAGTTAGTAGGGTTAGTAGAGATAGTAGTTAGTAGGGTTAGTAGAGTTAGTACGGTTAGTAGAGTTAGTAGTTAGTAGTTAGTAGATTTAGTAGTTAGTAGGCTAGTTACTAGAGTTAGTACAGTTAGTAGGGTTAGTAGAGTTAGTAGGGTTAGTAGGGTTAGTAGAGTTAGTAGGATTAGTAGAGTTAGTAGTTAGTAGGGTTAGTAGAGTTAGTTGGGCTAGTAGGCTAGTTACTAGAGTTAGTCGGGTTAGTAGGCTAGTTACTAGAGTTAGTAGTTAGTAGGGTTAGTAGAGTTAGTAGTTAGTAGAGTTAGTAGTTAGTAGAGTTAGTAGGGTTAGTAGTTAGTAGAGTTAGTAGTTAGTAGGGTTGGGGGGTCTGAGAGATCTTAGCAGTGTGGTGGTGGTTAGATCAGACACCTCCTCACCACAATGTGTGTGTGTGTGTGTGTGTGTACATGGGTGTGGCACCTCTGGAAACAAGATCTCTGACCCATCTAAAAACCTGCTGTCAGAGAGATCTCCTTACACACACACACACACACACACACACTGACACACACACACACATTGTGTACACACAGGTATGCCTCCAGCTAATCCTTGGACGGGCTGGAAAAAAAAGTATGATTCATAACTAAATATCTTCCCAGAGAGAGAGTGTGGGAGAGAGAGAGAGAGAGAGTGTGGAGAGAGTGGGAGGGAGAGAGAATGAGAGAGAGAGAGTTGGGAGAGAGAGAGAGTGTGGGAGAGAGAGTGAGAGAGAGAGAGAGTGGGGAAGAGAGAGAGTGGGAGAGAGAGAGAAGTGAAAGTGGGAGATAAAGAGAGTGGGAGAGAGAGAGAGTGTAAGTGGCATGTTTGTTACCAGGAGAGGCAGTGTGTGTGTGTGTGTGTGTGTAGAGAGAGAGGGAGGGAGAGAGAGACAGAGAGATATGGAGATTGTGAAAGAGGAGAGAGTCATAGGAAGAGAGACAGAGGGAGGGTGGGCGGGGCCTTAGCCAGACCCAGTTGCCACCGAGGTGTGTCTCTTCCAGGTCGTCTGAACGCTTCACTCCTGCAGCCCAAACGTGTTAATCTCCACACACCACACACCACATAGCACACCGACACACACACACACACACAAACACACACACACACACACACACACATACACATACACACACACACATGCAGACCCTCACATGAGCTCACCAACTGTCACACTGAGCAGCTAAGCACCTACACACTCTCTCACCTCCTTTGTATGAGGCCCTGACCTTTGACCCTCCCCCACTGTTCCTCATCCAGAGGTGTCCTGAGTCGAGTGCTTTGATGTAGCTTGGGCCCTACTAGGAGCTCTACTAGGAGCCCAACTAGGAGCCCTACTAGGAGCAGGTAGGGGTTAGACAGTACAGAGACAGGTCATTAAGGAGCAGGTAGGGGTTAGACAGTACAGAGACAGGTCATTAAGGAGCAGGTAGGGCTTAGACAGGTCATTAAGGAGCAGGTAAGGGTTAGACAGTACAGAGACAGGTCATTAAGGAGCAGGTAGGGGTTAGACAGTACAGAGACAGGTCATTAGGAGCAGGTAGGGGTTAGACCAGTATCAGAGACAGGTCATTAAGGAGCAGGTGGGGTTAGACAGTAAGAGACAGGCCAGGTATGGGTTAAGGCATCTTGCTAGGATGCCTACAGATATACTATGTAAACACATCCTAACCCCTCCCCTCTCGGTGAGGGATTAGAGTTTACTGTGTGTTGTTAGAAACAAAGAGAGCTTTATGAAGCCAGAGGGCTGACCTGCTACTGTAAATATGAGCATTGTGGAGGGGAGGGCGGGGCCATAAAGCCTGTCTTTTTGTGTGCCTGATGGGCGTGGCCAAGGTGATGGATCACACCTGATCCCGGAGGTCCTGCTCCTCGTTAGTTAGATGTTATTAAACCGGAATGTGTTGGGATACTTAGGATTGGTTTACGACCAAGGACCCACCTCTAGTAAGGGTTTGGTTTCTGAGAGCTGCCCAGTATGACCACAGTCGGCTACTGTTCTACTGGGAGCTT
>PIJE02000494.1:26059-63559 GCA_002895965.2 Coryphaenoides rupestris
CAGGGCCGAACAGGACCAGAACAGTCCCACCCCCCATCCCAGCGCGTGGGTACACAGGGTCAGTAGCCAGGTCCTAGTGGGTGCTCCCAGGCCCAGCTAGCTTGGTTAGCTTATCAGGCGCTGGCTGCAGATGAAAGAGCTTTATGAAGGCTGTTGCTATCTCTTAGCCACTTTATCTGTTAGCCACGCCTAGCGCACCTAGCTCGACGAGCACTCACCTTGACCCACATACCTGCACACACACACCCACCCACACACGAGCGAGAGGAAGAGAATATCTGTGAATATACAGACATTTGTTATTCCTCATTTACCACTCGCTTTGGCAATGTCAACGTATGTTCCCCATGCCAATAAAGCTCTTTGAATTCAAATTTAATTGAGAGGCCATGCTACAGGTTACCCCCCCCTATAAACCACAGATGCGACCAATCACGTTCCTGCAGGGCCCCATGAGCCCCGAGATATAAAGTATACAATATAAATATATATCATCTATAAGTCTGCTGATAGCAGAATGAGTCACCGAGGCCGCAGCGTTGTGTCCATTGGTTTATTACCTCATCTATATTCATAAAGCACAAACAAAGTGCCGTGTACACAGCTCGCTGTTCTCTTCACAAAATTTAAACAAAGGAAATAATTTATGATACAATAACAAAAATATGTACATTTAAGAAATCTGTACAGATATTTCAAGCTTTGAAAAACATAAAAAACGATATGGTAATTCCAAAAGGCCCATCGGGCTCGTGGAGGTAGTTGGTCATGCTATAAACGGTAACAGTGGGCATAGAAAATAAATCATTTTTGGCAAGTAGTTTGGAAGCAGTATTGTTGCATTTTAAATAGCAATATTTGACCCAAGCAGTAAGAAAAAAAAAAGCACTATCACTTTTTTTAACCTGTAAATTATCAAGGTGCAGGAACCGAGAGCAACGGATACAAGAATAAAATCCATTTCTCTGAGGGTTGAGGTTTGAACTTGACAGTGGTATGATGAAATGGCATTTATACTCAAAACAACATATTAGACGAGATCATTCATCACACGGTGCATTTCAAGACAGAACAGGTTGACGTAAAAATCATTTAAAAACAGCCCAGCTCCTCCTCCAAGCAGGCCTTCCGTTCACACAAACGATGGAATTACAAAAAAGATGATTTTTTTTTTAAAACTAGCGACATCTGCAAATATTTACCATTTGCACTTTTAACACATTGAAGTTTTCATCGCGATCCAATTAACACAGCGTCTATCTTCAGCCAAGTATGAGCATCCCATCCCATAATAACCCCTGTCCCAGGTCAGAGGTCAAGGCGTGCAGAGAGGAAGTTTGTGATTCCCATATTTACACACGGCGGCGGTCAGACTGAAACTGCAAAGTTCTTTGCAGGATCAGTAAAACGCCAACAAGGCAACGAGTTTAACTTGAGCTTAAGGAACTTTCTGAAGGGGGGATTTAACGTTTGACCTCTGAAGAAGTGGTGCACACGGCGGGGGAATGTTTCCGGTCGAACACGGATGACTTTGCGGTGGTGAGCAGGATCTACTTTATATGGACTACGAATCATACTCCAAACTACAAAGATGGCCACGCTACAAATGACCGACGTGCCTGTTGAGACTCTGGAAGATCCACTCAGGTTGCATTTGAAGAATATATATGTAGTTTGCTCTGTACACACAGTGGGCGGGGCTCTGTACACACAGTGGGCGGGGCTGAGGTCCGGTTCAAAGTCGCACGGGCCGAAGCCTCCTGAGGGGTCAGGAGGTCAACGCACGCCGAACATCCTCCTGTCGCTGCAAGGAGCCGTTCTGCCGCAGCTTAAGTCAACCAGTAAAAGAGGTCACTAAAGTTACCTTCCTGTCAGTTAGCTCCTCCTCCAATGGGACAGACCGGGGAGGGGCTCCTTGACCAATAAGAGACCAGATCTGACATATTCTCTGTCTGGTGGTAAGGCTGTGTGTGTGTGTGTGTGTGTGTGTGTGTGTGTGTGTGTGTGTGTGTGTGTGTGTGTGTGTGTGTGTGTCCCTCTCGGTGGGGACTCGCATGTCTTTGTGGGGGGGGGGGGGGGCGCCAATGTCAAACACGAGTCCCAAGTCAGGAGCCCCACCCCCTACCGCCGGAGCTGCGCCAGGCGCGCCGTGAGCCTGGCGTGCCGGCAGCGCAGCTTGTTGCGGCGGGCCTGCAGCCGCTGGGCCTGGCTCTGCAGGCCGCGGATCCCGTCGCGCGCCTTCTTCAGGATCACCACCTTGGACGCCTTGTCGTTGTGCGACAGCTCCGGCACGTTGTCGCGGAGACGCAGGAAGCAGTTCTTCAGCTCGTTGCGGCGCTGGCGCTCCATCACGTTGTGAGTCCTCCGCCGCTCCTCCTCGTCCTCCGTCTCCGCCGGGGAGAGGAGGTGCTGCTGCTCCTGCTCCTGCTGCTGCTGCTGTCGCCGCGACGACGACGCAGAGCGGTGGTGGTGGTGGTGGTACCGGGAGGAGGAGGAGGTGGAGGAGGAGCGCTTGCTGTCGGGCGGGGGCGGGGAGGTGGGGCGTGGCGCTGCGTAGTTGTGCTGCAGGTGGATGTCGTAGTGCTGCTGCTGCCGCGCCCGCTGCTCCCGCGCCTCCTCCTCCTCCTGCCGCCGATCAGCCAATGAGGACAGGGGGGCGGGGCCTGAGGGACACCTGACCACTGTGACCACGTCGATCTCCTCCTCTGTGGGGAAACGGGAGGGGGCGGGGTTAGGGTGGTGATGTTATCAAGCTTGAGACTTCCAACAGCTGACGCCAAAAAGCTAACTATTAACAACAAGGAACTAAACTCTCCCTCCTCCCTCCTCATCTCTCCTCCCTCCCTCTCCTCCATCCCCATAGAGCTATATAAACTAATGTATAAAGTAGAACTATATAAACTAATGTATAAAGTAGAACTATATAAACTAATGTATAAAGTAGAACTATATAAACTCATGTATAAAGTAGAACTATAATAAACTATCACACCAGGTCCCATCTCACCAGAGTCGCAGGACGAGTAGTTTGACAGCTCCCCGCCCGCTGAGCCATAGTCCGACGTGGACTCGCTGTGGTGGTCCTGGCCCCCGCGGCCCCCCCGGTCCTGGGGGAACCCACACAGAACCGCCTGGCAGTCCAGCGTGGAGCCGGCGATCTCTTCAAAGATGCTGGTGTCGATGTCGGACAGCAGGGGGCTGGAGCCCAGCACAGAGGCCAGCACCAGCCTCTCGGGCTCCAGGACCTTGTCGTCCCCCGGGAAGCAGCAGCCCCACAGGCCGTCCTCCTCCTCGGGCCCTGGACCGGGCCCCGGCCGCGCGGAGCCCTTCTCCCGCCTCTCACCGCCGCCGAAGAAGTCGCAGTTCCACCCGAGCTGCTGGGCCAGGTCCTGGTCCTCCAGCAAGAGGTCCGACACGTAGCTCAGCTGGTCCTCCTTGGACAGCGGGGGCCTGGAGGCTCCGCAGGACCCGGGCCCCGCCTTGGTCTTGGGCGGGGACTGGGGCGGCGTGGGCAGGGCCTGCAGGTCCTTCATCAGACTCTGGCAGAACTCATCGTCGAAGATCAGTGGGTCCGAGTACATCCAGTCCTGGGACTGGGCGATGCTCGGCAGCATGGCTCCTGCCTGGGTCTGGAGGGGACATCGCAAATCAATTAGATATAAAATAAATAAATCTCTCAGAGCAGGAAGCACCAGGACCACGCAGCGCTGGACCACTGGACTCTGTTGTGGGGGCCACAGACTAACAGACCAACATATAAACAGCAGACAGACCAGCAGAACCAACAAGACCCCCCCCCCTACCTGACATGGCTGCACAGCTGGATCACCAATCACACTTTCACAAATTAACATTTTATTCTCCAGTGTGTGTGACCACCTGTGGAGTTCATCTCTCTGCCCGGGGGTGGTGGTTGGGCAACAGTTTACCTGACATTCCACACCGTAGATAGACCGGGTCTCACCGCTAGAGTACCCAGAACCAGACCGGGTCTCACCGCCAGAGTACCCAGAACCAGACCGGGTCTCGCCACCAGAGTACCCAGAACCAGACCGGGTCTCACCGCCAGAGTACCCAGAACCAGACCGGGTCTCGCCGCCAGAGTACCCAGAACCAGACCGGGTCTCGCCACCAGAGTACCCAGAACCAGACCGGGTCTCGCCGCCAGGGGACCCAGAACCAGACCAGGTCTCACCACCAGGGGACCCAGAACCAGACCGGTCGGACCGGTTGAAACCTGACACCGGGACCCGACCACCCAGTGTTACCGCACATGTTCCACAGACAAGCTTCACAGCGCATGCGTGTGTCGGGGGTTTAAACTATGATATAAGATAATAACTATGATATAAGATAAGATAATAACTATGATATAAGATAATAACTATGATATAAGATAACTATGATATAAGATAATAACTATGATATAAGATAATAACTATGATATAAGATAATAACTATGATATAAGATAAGATAATAACTATGATATAAGATAATAACTATGATATAAGATAATAACTATGATATAAGATAATAACTATGATATAAGATAATAACTATGATATAAGATAATAACTATGATATAAGATAAGATAATAACTATGATATAAGATAAGATAATAACTATGATATAAGATAATAACTATGATATAAGATAATAACTATGATATAAGATAATAACTATGATATAAGATAATAACTATGATATAAGATAATAACTATGATATAAGATAAGATAATACTATGATATAAGATAATAACTGATATAACATAAGATAAAATAACTGATATAAGATAATAACTATGATATAAGATAATAACTATGATATAACATAAGATAAGATAATAACTATGATATAACAATAAGATAATAACTATGATATAAGATAATAACTATGATATAACATAAGATAAGATAATAACTATGATATAACATAAGATAAGATAATAACTATGATATAAGATAATAACTATGATATAACATAAGACAAGATAATAACTATGATATGATAATAACTATGATATAAGATAATAACTATGATATAACATAAGACAAGATAATAACTATGATATGATAATAACTATGATATAAGATAATAACTATGATAACATAAGAAGATAATAACTATGATAATAACTGATATAAGATAATAACTATGATATAAGATAATAACTATGATATAACATAAGATAAGATAATAACTGATATAAGATAATAACTATGATATAAGATAATAACTATGATATAACATAAGATAAGATAATAACTGATATAAGATAATAACTATGATATAACATAAGATACGATAATAACTATGATATAACCAGCATGGAGCCAACTAGCCGCTCAATACACGACACTAGTCCGGTACGGCGGACCGGGAGGAGTCCTGCTGACCGGTGGACCGGGAGGAGTCCTGCTGACCGGTGGACCGGGAGGAGTCCTGCTGACCGGCGGGTGGTTCCCGGTGTTCCGCAACGTGGGCACACGTGAGTCCCAGCTGGCGTCCCCAGACCGACCTGACAGACCCCCGCTCCCCGCCCAGCAGCACCCAGACACCGCAGCAACAACCACCATCACCACCATCATTATCATCACCACCATCATTATTATCATCACTACCATCAATATCATTATCATGATGATCATTATCATTATTATGATCATTATTATTATTATGATCATTATTATTATGAAGGTGACTGACAGGCCTTCTGCGGGCAGACAGACAGGCGGCGTGGCGTCTCACCGTCAGCGCGGAGCAGACAGACAGACAGACAGACAGAGAGAGACATACAGACAGGCGGCGTGGCGTCTCACCGTCAGCGCGGAGCAGACAGACAGACAGACAGAGACATACAGACAGACAGACGGCGTGGCGTCTCACCGTCAGCGCGGAGCAGACAGACAGACAGACAGAGAGGAGAGACATACAGACAGACAGAGACAGACAGGCGGCGTGGTGTCTCACCGTCAGCGCGGAGCAGACAGACAGTCCGGAGTAAAGTCCTCAGGAGGCTACGGCTAGAACTCCTGGTTCTCCTGCTCAGGGTTCCCCTGGTTAAGGGTTCTCCTGGTTCTCCTGCTCAGGGTTCTCCTGCTCAGGGTTCTCCTGCTCAGGGTTCTCCTGCTCAAGGGTTCTCCTGGTTCTCCTGCTCCTGCTCCTCCTGCTCCTCCTGGTTCCCCTTCTCCTGGTTCTCCTGGTCCAGACCCGGCAACCTCTCGACGAGCCGCTTAGTGGGTGTGGCCGCGTGGGGCCTTCAGCTTTATAAGCACCACACCACTCCCCGGTGTGCCTCCGCCCGCAAAACCGCGCCAAAACCGTGAATCCGACAAGAAGACACGCTAGGAAATCAAACCACCGCAGATATTAACCGTTTAGTGACGTCATGGCGATTGGGTCTGATCGACGACGGCCGGATCGATGGTTTGTTGGCGGTGGTCGGGGATATATAGGCGGCTCTATCTGTGGCGGCGGAGGGATACGCGCGCTGCTCGACCGTGTGCAGGCCTGGGATTCCAGGAACAGGACGATGATGGCGGGGAACAGAAACACACGTGGCCTGCTGGGAGCCGGCTGTCTGTCTGCCTGTCTCTCGCTCTGTCTCTCGCTCTCTCTCCCTCTCTCCCTTCTACCTGCATGTCTCTCTGTCTGTCTGTCTGTCTGCCTGTCTGTCTGTCACCCTCTGTCTGTCTGCCTGTCTGTCTGTCTGCCTGTCTGTCTGTCTATCTGTCTCTCGCTCTGTCTCCCGCTCTCTCTCTCCCTTCTACCTGCATGTCTCTCTGTCTGCCTGTCTGTCTGCATGTCAGTCTGTCTGCCTGCCTGCCTGTCTGTCTCCCGCTCTCTCTCCCTTCTACCTGCATGTCTCTCTGTCTGTCTCTCTGTCTGTCTGCCTGTCTGTCTGCATGTCAGTCTGTCACCCTCTGTCTGTCTGTCTGTCTGTCTGTCGGCTGACTGGGTGACAGACGGCTGTCTGTCTGTCTATCTGTCTCTCTGCCTGCCGGCTGACTGGGTGACAGACAGGCTGACACAGAGACGCCCGTCTGCTGGTCTCTGTGTCAGCCTGCCTGTCAGACAGACAGGCAGGCAGACAGACCGCCCCCCAGCCACGTAGTCCAGGAGACACGTGGTCCTCTAGAAGCCCTGAATGTGATGATGATTATCATGATAATGTGATCATATTTATCATTATTATATATTATATTTATTATATATATATTTAGCTGGCATAAATTAATAATATTATAAATATACTAAATAATATTGCCGAAGCACGTTTCTAAACTAAAGACACATAATAATACTAATAATAATACTACTACTAATAATAATCATAATAATCATAATAATAATAATATAGGGCTGGTAAGATAATACAAAAAAGTGAACTGGGCATTATTGAAAAAAAAGTATATTTTAAAATGAAATCTTATTAAAGATCTCATTCACACGCCGTCACCATGGAGACATCAGAAGGAGCAGGGGCTTTACGTAACGACACACGTGCAGACACTGCCCTCCCCAGACACGCCCACTGTTCTCCCTAGACACGCCCATTGCTCCGCTCACGTGAACACACGCACTGTGCGCGTCTGTGTGTGTGTGTGTGTGTGTGAGAGAGAGTGAGAGTGAGAGAGAGACTATAGTAGGCTATGAGCAACTGAAACTCATTTGGTTTGTAACGTGTGCAGATAAACTAGACTCAGACATATATTTCCATACTATCTGCAAATATACTGTTTGTAGAGATGAACATTTTAGTTTCAGTAGATCACACCTCATGAAACAATGAGGATTACACTTTATTGTATAACTCAATAATATTTGATTGTAATTAAAATGTATGGGTAATAGCAGACTTATGTCAGTTAACCTGTGTGTTGCATAATGTTATGGATAACATTATGCAACACACAGGTTATCACTGCCAAGCTCTTATATTACTTTGAAAGGACAGAGATGATTTGGTTCAATTAAGCATAAAGTAATAAATTACTTTTCAGCTTGATTGTGACTTTTATACTTTACTTGTTTCAATTTAATTCAATTTCAATTTCATTTGTCCTTATATTGTCCCTATATATATATATATATATATATATATATATCAGATCTGGCCACGCAGCACACAGCGCAATAGTACATTCTGTAATAACACTCATACACACACACCACACACCACACACACACACACACACACACGGTCAGACAGCCACGAGGCAGACAGAGAGGGAATAAGTGGGTTAATGCGCCATCTACTGGCAGACCTGCAGAACAACAGTCTGGTTTATGTTCCCTCCATGTGGCTGGTTAACCAACCAACCGACCGACCTGCTGTCTCTCTCCCTCTGTGTCTCTGTCTATCGCTCTGCTGTCTCTCTCTCTCTCTGTCTCTCTCTCTCTTGCTTCACCACATGAACTCAGCAACTGCGTAATGACAGGGCTCTCTCTGTCACACACACACACACACCTACACACCCACACACACACACACACACACACACACACACACACACACAGTATGTGCATCCAGTTCTTATGGGGAGCAGATGTCTCCACCACAGTCCGTGAAGAGGAGAAGGTTCTGGTGCGCCCCACCTCCCAGCCGGAGGTCTGTCCAACACCATGTTCTAGTGCAGCACTTCTCAATTGGGGGTCCGTGGACCACTGAGGTCCCTCTGTGGTACCGCTGGGGTCCCTCTGTGGTCTGGAGTCTCTCTGGGTCCCTAGGGGTCCCTCTGGGTCCTTCTGCGGTCTGGGGTCTCTCTGGGGTCTGGAGTCTCTCTGGATACCTCTGAGGTCTCTCTGGGTCCCTCTGAGGTCTCTCTGGGGTCCCTTTGGGGTCTGGGGCTCCTCGGACTACCGGGACACTGAGGCTAGAGCAGTTTACTGCAGAGCTGTGGTTGTAACCCTAACCCTAACATGTTATGATCATAACCCTAACCCTAACATGTTATGATCATAACTTGCTGGGCCAAAACAGTGCTGTGATGTTCTGGTTACACTGTGTCATCACATGTCATGTAATGTTATGTAATGTTATGCTCTGTAATGTAATGTTATATAATGTTATGTTATGTTCTGTAATGTTTCTGAAATGAATGAAGTAAGTTAACTAAGACAGACAGACAGATTGGCAGGAAGTCCTTTAAAAAGAAGAAGTTGAGAAAATAAGTCACACGCACACGCACGCACACACGAACGCACGCACGCACGCACGCACACACGCACACACACATGTATCTCCTTCCTGTCTGCGGTGACAGGAAGAGGAAGCGTGAGGCCTCTTCCTGTTCACTGCAGACCAGCAGTGTTGAGACACAGACCAGAG
Source organism: Coryphaenoides rupestris (assembly GCA_002895965.2). Classification (NCBI taxonomy): domain Eukaryota; kingdom Metazoa; phylum Chordata; class Actinopteri; order Gadiformes; family Macrouridae; genus Coryphaenoides; species Coryphaenoides rupestris. Next base: position 35,394 of record PIJE02000494.1, read on the forward strand.
CTGAACCAGGAAGTGTCCAGAAGCTCACCACTCAGACCAGAGCTTAGTCTGTGTCTCCATAGCAACAAGCAACTCCCCTGGAGAAAGAAGTAAAAGCAGCCATTGAAGACATTCCTCAATGGAGCATTTATCCAACTTCATCTAAATACTCAGTAGCATTAACCCTAACCCCTAACCCTAAACATAACCCTAAACCCTAACCCTAACCCCAACCCCAACCCTAACCCCAACCCCAACCCTAACCCTAGCCCTAACCCCTAACCCTAAACCTACGTCTCAACATTACCGTAGGTCTCTGCGTTACCGTGGCTATGCCGTGGGTCTCTACGTTACCGTGGCTACGCCGTGGGTCTCTACGTTACCAGTGGAGCCAAAGTTGTTGCAATCGTAGCAAATTCACACACACACACCAGTTCTGTACATCAAGCAAAACACAGCATTTGACATTTTTAATGAAATTATTTCTGTTTCTTTTGAACTGTGTCGAAATATGAACGTGCTGCCTGCCAGACGATTGGTTGCCTCAAATGTTTAGGTTGTGTGTGTGTGTGTGTGTGTGTGTGTGTGTGTGTGTGTTCCAGCAGGACAATGCTGGTTAGCACCACGGTGCTCTCGGTGGCTAGCCCTCTGGCTCTGCCCCGTCACCCCCTGACCCCCTGACCCAGACCTTCTGCTCGAGCTAGCGTGGAGCTAGCGTGTTCTGACATGCTCCGGAACTAACGTGCTCCGGAGCTAGCGTGCTCTGGAGCTATCACGGTGTCCTCGTCGGACCAGAGGAGCTGCAGTCTGGTGTCCTTGTTGTCTCTCAGCATCCCAAAAGCACACAGCAGCTCGCTTTGTTGTCACACACATGTGACCCACACACAGTCTCCACAAATAGATCAGCTCTATAGACAACATCATAAATCCTCTCTGTTCACGTTGAAATTGACCAGTAAAACCAGTATGGAATTGTAGTTGCACTGGGCAGCTCCCAGTAGAACTAGTAGCAGACTGTGGTTGTACTGGGCAGCTCCCAGTAGAACCAGTAACAGACTGTGGTTGTATTGGGCAGCTACCAGTAGAACCAGGAGCAGACTGTGGTTGTACTGGGCAGCTCCCAGTAGAACCAGGAGCAGACCGTGGTTGTACTGGGCAGCTCCCTTAAAATGCAATGAATTGAGAGAGAGAGAGAGGGAGGAGAGGGAGAGAGAGGTATTTACTTGTGGGAGTAAGTGGTTCTCAACGTTCCTGGCGTTCCGTTTAACAGGAACCTCACAAGATTCCAGGAAGAGAGAGAAGAGGCGGAGGAGTGGAATAAGAGGAGGGAGGAGGAGAGAGGAGAGAGGAGGAGGGAGAAGAGAGGAGAGGAGGAGAGAGGAGGGAGGAGGAGAGAGGAGAGAGGGCGATCAGGGTAGAGTGGAGAAGTGGTGTGAACACAAAGTATATTTAGATCTCTGAACTCACTGGAGCACAGAGACATCTGAGGAACCATGGCCTCTCTCTCTCTCTCTGTCTCTCTCTCTCTCTCTGAGGGAACACAGACGTTGTTCGTGTACAATAATGTGACTCCATTCACCATAGTTGGAAACAAACACAAACGCAGACACGCGTGCACGCACACACACGCACGCACACACACGCAAACCCATGGTAATTTTAAGCTCATGTCAAAGTGAACCACCACTCTCTCTCTCTCTTCTATAATAGAGATAGATTTTCATGCATGTGTTCTCTCTCTCTCTCTCTCTCTCTCTCCCTTGCGCTCTCCTACCCTCGTCTCCTACCTCCTAGTGGTTGTATGGGTGTTCATCAGGAATGTTTTAGGGAAAATAAAACTTTCTCAACAGTTGGAATTTAAAGAAAGAAATTATTCATGAGTCTGTCTGTCTGTCTGTCAGTCAGTCAGGTGGAAATCCCAGGCTATAGATGATTAAGCCAGTGGACCAGCAATTGAGGAAGTCTGGTCTTGTTGGAGTTATATTTATTTTGTTATATTTATACCTCTCTATATAACCACAATCAGGAGGATGAATCACTCCAGAGCCGTAGTCATGACGACCACCTCATACAGGTTACCCCCACACCTCACCACCAACATCTGGATCACCAACATCTGGAGTCACAAACTGGATGTGGCTTCATGTAAACTGGATTCATATAAACTGGATTAATGTAAACTGGATTCATATAAAGTGCTTGCTGGCAGTCTGTTCACATCCCTCAGTGCACACACGTGACACAAGGTCGCCCCCTAGTGTCTGGAATAGGAACCACGCTCACGTCAACAGTTTACAGTTTACAGTCAAACAACAGTGGCTGGTGTAGTCAACATTTATTTTTTTGTAATTTTAAAAACAGTTTGACAACAATCAAAATATAAATAAATCTCTCTCGCACACACGCACACACACGCACGCACGCACACACGCGCACACACACACCCCACCCCTATTAGCCAGTCCACCCCAGTCCCTCGCTCAGTACAATACTTAAAAGCCCATTTTTTAAGCTGTTACAAAAGTGTGGAGGATCCATGAAAAATAAAGTTTGAACCGGTCTTGGAATTGGCAATCAGGATGTTTAGTCACATGACCCGGAGAGGCGGAGCCGGCCTCATACTGTAGCAAATAAAAATGTGTTGTTGATGTTGGGGAACGGTCTCTGATTGGACAAATGTTCGTCATATGAAATAAAATGTCTTCAATGTTGAAGGACACGCCTCCTCATTCCACCTCGTCAATCACAGAGATACTGTCAACCCCCGGCCCCACCCACCCACCCAGCACTGCTCCACCCACCCAGCCCTGCTCCACCTAACCAGACCTGCTCCACCTAACCCAGTCATAGCACCAGTGCAACGCAAGGGGAAACCAGGAAGTAGACAGGAAGTTGTCATTTTCACAGGAAGTCAACATTGTGCCAGTGTGCTGCAGGCCTTTATACATTCACCTGCACATGTCTCCCCCCCACCTGTCTGTCTGTCTGTCTGTCTGTCTAACCCCCGCCACCTGTCTGTCTGTCTAACCCCCTCCACCTATATGTCTGTCTGTCTGTCTGTCTGTCTAACCCCCTCTGTGTCTATATCTACCCCCCTCCACCTGTCTGTCTGGGTCTCAGTGTGCTGTGTGTGTGTGTGTGTGTGTGTGTGTGTGTGTGTGTGTGTGTCCTGCCTGCTCTCTCCTAAAGTCCTCTACTCCTATAGGCCGGGTGTTGTGGGCGTGCAAGGCTGGTGACCTGGTGCGTCTCTGTCTCTCTCTAGGGTGGGGATGCGTGGCCGGGAGCTGCTCGGCGGCGTGGGGAAGACCATGCTGCAGAGTGGAGGAACCTTCGGAACCTTCATGGCCATCGGCATGGGCATCCGCTGCTGAGCCCCACACACACACACACACACACCGCGCCCCCCCCCGCATGGCCCGCTCCTCAGCACACAACACGACTGTCAATAAAGCTCTGATGTCAAACTGTCATCTCATTGGATGTTGTGTGTTCTGTGGACCAATAGCATTGCCTGTCATTAATCTTACATTTGGTGACTTCTTTAGAACGGATAGTCAGCATGTAGACTTTGTTTGAAAGGTTTCTCTTCTTAAATATTTTACTCTGCCAGAAGACTTCTAGTTATCTATTCCAGTGTAGCCTGTGTTAGAAAAGCGAATATATATATTTTTATTTTTGTTGCTTCGGAAAGTTCCTTACTGAGTGAGTGACCCGGGAGTATCTGAGTGGCAGCCATGATAAGGGCTGTTCTCTAAACGCTAAGGAAATGTGCTTCAATGCTTCCTTTATTACCTCCTTTAGCAGGATACACTGGAGCTTCCTTTAGGAAAGGAGATCGTGGTAATGTTGGAATTAATATCATCGAGCAGTTGGGTTCTCTTAACAGCGCCGTTGTCCTTTCCTCAGTCCTCATGAATTGTCCTTCTCATCTTTCCTTGACCTCACCTAGGAAAGGACCTAATATTTTTTTTACTATTTGAACGCAGCCCAAGTCTGACAACAGGAGATCTGTCATGAGAAGCTGACCGCGGTGAAAAGACCTCTGCTACTTCCTGCTAGCATCATCTACATCCTGTTGTGAGAACATTACTTCCTGCTGGGTTGCCGTCGCGTTTCAAAGCCGACGTGTCTAACACCACTTAAATGGGTGTAGTTGTCGGTAAGGTAGTAGTAGATGGCGGTAAGGGGTGGTGTGTTGGAGGGGTGGTGCTGGGGCTGACCTTGGGGTGCGGTGACGTCTGTGCCGTCCAGAGGGTTGACGATGCCCGGGTAGTCCTTGCCGAACGACAGGTGCTTGATCAAGTGGGTCATGTTGATCTGCAGGAACGTGTCAACATTAGCTATTAGCCGTTAGCTTAGCGTTCCCTGCTCATCCAAACCATGAACGCTGTGTCTCAAGAGGTCACCTGTCACAGCAGAGGCACGCGCAGGAAATATCACAAATAAGTCAGAATATTCTTCCTTCCACCCACCGACCGACGATAGTAAAGTGATCTAAACGGGGTCAATGATAAACCCCTAATTAGATACGACGATTCACCGCGTTTGACGATTGATTCGATGGAAATGTGCAGACAATTCCTTAAAAACGTTTCCCCTGTGACCCCAAAGGCAGCCTTGGTGTGTTAAATCGGTGCAGTGTCCCCGTAAAGTTGTCCTCTCCAGTCTGAGGTCCAGACTGGAAAGGACAACTTGCAGACCCTCTCTGCTGACTGAAGACAATCACAGCTGACATGTGATTGGGAAGGAACCGAGGAGCGAAACACGGCGAGTTCCTTACGTTGTCCAGGCCGAAGCTCTGCAGGTCGTGAACTGGAAGACACAGAACGTTACGTTAGCAAACCGACACACATGTTGTACGTACACACAAACATGTTGTACACGCACACACAGCATGTTATACACTCTGACAGGTCTAGGGTCTCCACGGTGGAGGACAGAGTCATGGTTGTGATCAGGTTGTTAGTGTGATGGTTCACGGTGGTGGTCTCCCAGGAAACCCTGCTCCTCTAACCAGGCCAGACCACAGCCCAGGGGGTCTGTCACCTGCACCTCACCTTAAACTGTGCAACGGCCTGGAGACCCAGAGCACCTGCTGAGTGCCGTTAGTGGTGCTAACAAGCTAGCCAGCCACTAACCCCCTAGCCAGTTAAGTACTAACCACCAAGCCAGCAGTACTAACCCCCTAGCCAGTAATACTAACCCTCTAGCCAGCAGTACTAACCACCTAGTCAGAAGTACTAACCCCCTAGCCAGTAATACTAACCCTCTAGCCAGCAGTACTAACCACATAGCCAGTAATAATAACCCCCTAGCCAGCAGTACTAACCACCTAGCCAGTAGTACTAACCACCTCGTCAGAAGTACTAACCACCTAGTCAGAAGTACTAACCACCAAGCCAGTAGTACTAACCACCTAGTCAGTAGTACTAACCACCTAGTCAGAAGTTCTAACCACCTAGCCAGAAGTACTAACCACCTAGCCAGAAGTACTAACCACCTAGTCAGAAGTACTAATCACCTAGCCAGTCAAGTACTAACCCTCTAGTCAGAAGTACTAACCACCTAGCCAGTCAAGTACTAACCCTCTAGCCAGAAGTACTAACCCTCTAGCCAGAAGTACTAACCACCTAGTCAGAAGTACTAACCCCCTAGCCAGTAATACTAACCCTCTAGCCAGCAGTACTAACCACATAGCCAGTAGTACTAACCACCTCGTCAGAAGTACTAACCACCTCGTCAGAAGTACTAACCACCAAGCCAGTAGTACTAACCACCTAGTCAGTAGTACTAACCACCTAGTCAGAAGTTCTAACCACCTAGCCAGAAGTACTAACCACCTAGCCAGTTAAGTACTAACCACCTAGTCAGAAGTACTAACCACCTAGCCAGTCAAGTACTAACCACCTAGCCAGAAGTACTAACCACCTAGCCAGAAGTACTAACCACCTAGCCAGAAGTACTAACCACCTAGCCAGAAGTACTAACCCCTAGCCAGAAGTACTAACCACCTAGTCAGAAGTACTAACCACCTAGCCAGAAGTACTAACCACCTAGTCAGAAGTACTAACCACCTAGCCAGAAGTACTAAGCACCAAGCCAGAAGTACTAACCACCTAGCCAGAAGTACTAACCACCTAGCCAGAAGTACTAACCACCAAGCCAGAAGTACTAACCACCTAGTCAGAAGTACTAACCATCTAGCCAGTTAAGTACTAACCCCCTAGCCAGTAGCGGACCAGTTTAACCAGATGTTGTCAAGGTGTTGCCAGGGCAACCGTGATGATGGAGGACTGTATAAAAAGGGACTTACTTTCCACTGCGTGTACTACAGGAAGAAGAGAGAAGCGTCACCAGAGTGATGGAACACACACACACAGTAGGACGGCTGCGACTACACAGACTCTCCACCGTGCACCCCCACCCTCTGACCTTTGACCTCAACCTAACCCCGTGGAGCCCAATAGCTGAACATAGCCCAACACAACAGCCAGAATGGATTATCCAAGTATTGCTCTTCAAAATGTTGATGAGAAACGGCCAGCAGGAAAGTCTGTGTAGTTACAGCCAGAAGGTACTTCAAAATGTACCACTTATGGTAGAGTTGTATTTGCTACTAATTCACCAGGAGTATATGACATGATGAGTTAGTGCTTATGTTACGTTATGTAATTGTTATGTTATATATAGTATATAGTGGTCCCAGCTATTATGCCGGCAACCTAGCAATTAGGAAACTCAAAACTCATGAACTATGAATGCTCTAAACCTGCTCTATTCTTATCTTTATGTACCACAGTGATATATTGCTGTCTCCTTCAACAAATGTACTCTTTGTAAGTAACTTTGGATAAAGCCAAATGCCCTAAATGTAAATGTAATGTGGTAATCCCCGGGTTAGAGCCTGTGTTAGTATCCAGCCCTTCATCCAGGTATCTCGGGACAGAAAATGATATTGACCACAATAAAACAAGATAACATGGACTACAGGTCATGGAGCCCGAGGGGAGGAGCCATGGAGGTGTACAACTATGGATGATGGAGGAGGAGGAGGAGGAGGTGGAGGTGGTGGAGGTGGTGGTGGTGGTGAAGACAGGTCTTACCGTGAACGTGAGACTGCTGGAAACTCTTCCCGGGGGCAAAGTGGAAGTTTCCTGCAACCTGGAGGACAATGGGGGGGAGGAGAGGGGAGAAGATGTTACCACCCATCTCTCACTGAATGTTAACAATAACAACATGTGAACATGAGAGAGTGTGTGTGTGTGTGCACCTTGTTGACCTCCAGGAAGCCGTACACTTGACATCCCTCGTTCTTCTGCTCCTGCATCTTCTGGGTGAAGCCCTCACGGCGACACTGTTCGATGGTGTCGGCGTTCTTGAAAGCCCAGCCCCGCCTCCGGTACGCCTCGCGCACGTCATCACAGCTGTTACAGCACCTGCACCACCACCACCCCCCCGCAGGCCGTCAGCACACAGACAGGTGGAGGGACAGATGGGTAGAGAGGCAGATGGATGGAGACAGACGGGTAGAGAGACAGACAGGTAGAGACAGACGGATGGAGACAGACAGGTGGAGGGACAGACGGGTAGAGAGACAGACTGGTAGAGAGACAGATGGGTGGAGAGACAGACAGGTAGAGAGACAGACCGGTGTCTTACTTGAGGTCTTCAGTCTCTGCTCCGTAGCAGCTTTCACATCTGTCTGGATCCAGCTTACTGGGGTCAAAGGTCACACCTTCATCGTCACCACCCAGCTCTGTTAACACACATCATCCTCATCATCAGTCACTGAACTGGCGGACAAGACAGCGTGTGGGGGGTCAGGGGTCGGGGGTTACCGTGCTTCTCGGCCTCCGTGGTGACGGGTTTGAGGTCCTTGTCCAGGCGGCGCTTGAAGAGGTTGTGTTCCACATCGAGCTGCTGCTCCCCCGCCACGTCCATCGCATCGATACTGAGGTCTGAGAGACAGACAGGTCAGAGAGACAGACAGCCACGTCCATCGCATCGATACTGAGGTCTGAGAGACAGACAGGTCAGAGAGACAGACAGCCACGTCCATCGCATCGATACTGAGGTCTGAGAGACAGACAGGTCAGAGAGACAGACAGCCACGTCCATCGCATCGATACTGAGGTCAGAGAGACAGACAGGTCAGAGAGCAGACAGCCACGTCCATCGCATCGATACTGAGGTCTGAGAGACAGACAGGTCAGAGAGACAGACAGCCACGTCCATCGCATCGATACTGAGGTCTGAGAGACAGACAGGTCAGAGAGACAGACAGCCACGTCCATCGCATCGATACTGAGGTCAGAGAGACAGACAGGTCAGAGAGACAGACAGCCACGTCCATCGCATCGATACTGAGGTCTGAGAGACAGACAGGTCAGAGAGACAGACAGCCACGTCCATCGCATCGATACTGAGGTCAGAGAGACAGACAGGTCAGAGAGACAGACAGCCACGTCCATCGCATCGATACTGAGGTCTGAGAGACAGACAGGTCAGAGAGACAGACAGCCACGTCCATCGCATCGATACTGAGGTCAGAGAGACAGACAGCGTGTGAGGGAGTGGACCACTCAGGAGTCAGCGTGTGGGGGAGTGGAGCAATCAGGTGTCAGCATGTGGGGGAGTGGAGCAATCAGGTGTCAGCGTGTGGGGGAGAGGACCAATCAGGTGTCAGCGTGTGGGAGAGTGGACCAATCAGGTGTCAGCGTGTGGGGGAGTGGACCAATCAGGTGTCAGCATGTGGGGGAGTGGCCCAATCAGGTGTCAGCGTGTTAATATTGCGTGTGCTGGTACCTACAGGCGCATGGCATGTGAGGGAAGAGGACATCAATGTTGATCTTCAGTTTGTCTCCTCGCGACGTGTCCACATACAGCTCAGGATGGACCTGGAACCCAGCATCACCACATGAACATCACCCCAAACCATCACAAACCATCACTGCCATTACCACAAACCACCACCACCCCAAACCATCACTCCATCACCACCATCATCACAAACCATGAACTACCATCATAACAAGCCATTAACCATCACCGCCATCATCATCACAAACCATGGTTTTATTAAGTACTCGTATCGGTATTCGGTATCGGCAAGTACCCAAATGTAAGTACTTGTACTTGTACTCGGTCTGGAAAAAAGGGGTATCGGTGCATCCCTAGTTATAAGATTCAAGGAGTTTCATTTTATAGTTAGATAGTTTTATAACTCGTTAACTAGACTTAGCCGAGACTCACCTCCCCCTCTGCCTTCATGTAAATGGTCGGGACGATCTTCACAAAGTACTGGTACATCATCGACGCTGAAACACACAAGAGGAAGTTCACAGTGACATAATAGACTAGAAACACAATTCATAATACAATACAACAACAACAACAACAACAACATCGAAGGACACTTATCAATCCAAAAACATTAGTAAAATTAGCTTCCTATTCCTGTCATTTTAACATTAGGTGGGCTTTATTGATGTCTGTCACTGGACTAGTTGTGTCTATTTCTATAAATTTTTAGAAAATTGGGCATTGTTTTACATTTCTATATTATAACTTTATTTAATGCACCAATTTCTTCTGCTGTGATAAAGGGTGTTATTACCCGGTTGTCCGCAGGGGGCGCTGTTCCTCCTCTGGCTATGATAAATGTAGCTCTGATGCCAAACTGTCAATCCCCATTTATTACTATTATATATTTTTTTGTATATATAGAAAAAAAAATTAAATATTATATATATATATTTTTTAAGTTGACTTACTTACCTGTATGTTTAATTCTTTATAAGTATACTTTAGAAACACATATTTATTGCAATATTGCAGCTTTGTGCACACATTTCTTTGTTCTAGAATATCTACAATTGTACATTTGTAAATCGACAATTATAAATTAGATTTGTTTTTATTGATCACTCACTTTGGCAATGTAAATGTACGTTTCCCTACCAATAAAGCTCTTTAAATTGAATTGAATTGATAAAGGGTGTTATTCCCCTGGTGTCCACGGGGGGCGCTGTGATAAAGGGTGTTATTCTCCTGGTGTTCACAGGGGGCGCTGTGTTATTCTCCTGGTGTCCACAGGCGGCGCTGTGATAAAGGGTGTTATTCCCTCTGCTGTCCACGGGGGGCGCTGTGATAAAGGGTGTTATTCCCTCTGCTGTCCACAGGGGCGCTGTGATAAAGGGTGTTATTCCTCTGCTGTCCACGGGGGGCGCTGTGATAAAGGGTGTTATTCCCTCTGCTGTCCACGGGGGGCGCTGTGATAAAGGGTGTTATTCCCCCTGCTGTCCACGGGGGGCGCTGTGATAAAGGGTTATTCGCTTCTGCTGTCCACAGGGGGCGCTGTGATCAAAGCCGGTGTTTTCCCCTGCTGGTCCACAGGGGGCGCTGTGGATAAAGGGTGTTATCCCTCTTGCTGTCCACGGGGGGCGCTTGTGATAAGGGTGTTAGTTCCTCTCTGCTGTCCACGGGGGGCGCTGTGATAAAGGGTGTTATTCCCTCTGCTGTCCACGGGGGGCGCTGTGATAAAGGGTGTTATTCCCCTGCTGTCCACGGGGGGCGCTGTGATAAAGGGTGTTATTCCTGTGCTGCAAGGTCACTTCCTCTCCTTAATGGCGTCTCGCTCGCACGACGCCTAAACACGACCTGCCGTCTTTGAGCTCCTCGTCCAGCGCAGCGTCTTCATCGTCAGTCCGCCTCTTCCTCACCAGAACAAGGTAGGCCGCCCCGGGTCGGGTTCTTCCTCCTCCCGAGCGGACCGACCTGAGACCCGCGGTGACGACAGGCTAACGCGCTAAGCTAACAACAAGAGGCGGCCGACAGGACAAAGTCCACCGCCGACCTCACGTCTTCATGTCCTCACGTCTCTTGTACTGGATCTGTCGTGTCTCCTGCTCAATAAGAGGACTCGCGACCTCTTGGAGGATTAATGGCGATAAATAGGATCACGACTACCGATAAATAGTTCAGTGAGTTACTGAATAACAATACAGTCCTGAACTCAGTACTACAATACTGTCAATAATAATAATATACTGTCACATAACCCGTCCATCCAACAGGTTGTTGACAAGCTGGTTTGCATAGATCTATATCGATAGATGTATAGTTTCAGGACTATCGAGACACCTTATATATTTTGAAGTACACTTGAATTATAGAACACTTGAATGTAGTGTTTCAGGGCTGTCTATTTAAGTGCACTGTACTGCAGTGTCTCAGGACTAACTGTAATGCTAACGGCTCCCCAGATGCCGGTGGCGACAGTCCCTACGGTCAGGGCCAGATCAGCTGCTTCGACCGGGTCAAGAGGGGCTTCGTGATGGGGATGGCGGTCGGGGTGGCGGCCGGCGCCTTGCTGGGTACCTTCTCCTGCCTCAGGTAAACCTCCCCTCCAGCGCCCTGCCCTGCTGGGGACCTTCTCCTGGAGAAGTCCTCTACTCCTATAGGCCGGGTGTTGTGGGCGTGCAAGGCTGGTGACCTGGTGCGTCTCTGTCTCTCTCTAGGGTGGGGATGCGTGGCCGGGAGCTGCTCGGCGGCGTGGGGAAGACCATGCTGCAGAGTGGAGGAACCTTCGGAACCTTCATGGCCATCGGCATGGGCATCCGCTGCTGAGCCCCACACACACACACACACACCACCGCCCCCCCCCCGCATGGCCCGCTCCTCAGCACACAACACGACTGTCATAAAGCTCTGATGTCAAAACTGTCATCTCATTGGATGTTGTGTGTTCTGTGGACCAATAGCATTGCCTGTCATTAATCTCTACATTTGGTGACTTTCTTTAGAACGGATAGTCAGCATGTAAGACTTTGTTTGAAGGTTTTCTCTTCTTAAATATTTTACTCTGCCAGAAGGGCTTTCTAGTTATCTATTCCAGTGTAGCCTGTGTTAGAAAAAGCGAATATATATATTTTTATTTTTGTTTGCTTCGGAAAGTTCTTACTGAGTGAGTGACCCGGGAGTATCTGAGTGGCAGCCATGAATAGGGCTGTTCTCTAAACGCTAAGGAAATGTGCTTCAATGCTTCCTTTATTACCTCCTTTAGCAGGATACACTGGAGCTTTCCTTTAGGAAAGGAGATCGTGGTAATGTTGGAATTAATATCATCGAGCAGTTGGTTCTCTAACAGCGCCGTTGTCCCTTTCCTCAGTCCTCATGAATTGTCCTTCTCATCTTTCCTTGACTCACACCTAGGAAAGGACCTAATATTTTTTTTACTATTGAAACGCAAGCCCAAGTCCTGACAACAGGAGATCTGTCATGAGAAGCTGAACCGCGGTGAAAAGAACCCTCTGGCTACTCTTCCTGCTAGCATCATCTACATCCTGTTGTGAGAACAATTACTTCCTTGCTGGGTTGCCGTCCGCGTTTCAAAGCCGACGTGTCTAACACCACTTAAATGGGTGTAGTTGTCGGTAAGGTAGTAGTAGAATGGCGGTAAGGGGTGGTGTGTTGGAGGGGTGGTGCTGGGGCTGGACCTTGGGGTGCGGTGACGTCTGTGCCGTCCCAGAGGGTTGACGATGCCCGGGTAGTCCTTGCCGAACGACAGGTGCTTGATCAAGTGGGTCATGTTGATCTGCGGGAACGTGTCAACATTAGCTATTAGCCGTTAGCTTAGCGTTCCCTGCTCATCCAAACCATGAACGCTGTGTCTCAAGAGGTCATCTGTCACAGCAGAGGCACGCGCAGGAAATATCACAAATAAGTCAGAATATTCTTCTTCCACCCACCGACCGACGATAGTAAGTGATCTAAACGGGGTCAATGATAAACCCCTAATTAGATACGACGATTCACCGCGTTTGACGATTGATTCGATGGAAATGTGCAGACAATTCCTTAAAACGTTTCCCCTGTGACCCCAAAGGCAGCCTTGGTGTGTTAAATCGGTGCAGTGTCCCCGTAAAGTTGTCCTCTCCAGTCTGAGGTCCAGACTGGAAAGGACAACTTGCAGACCCTCCTCTGCTGACTGAAGACAAATCACAGCTGACATGTGATTGGAAAGGAACGAGGAGCGAAACACGGCGAGTTCCTTACGTTGTCCAGGCCGAAGCTCTGCAGGTCGTGAACTGGAAGACACAGAACGTTACGTTAGCAAACCGACACACATGTTGTACGTACACACAAACATGTTGTACACGCACACACAGCATGTTAATACACTCTGAACAGGTCTAGGGTCTCCACGGTGGAGGACAGAGTCATGGTTGTGATCAGGTTGTTAGTGTGATGGTTCACGGTGGTGGTCTCCCCAGGACACCCTGCTCCTCTAACCAGGCCAGACCACAGCCCAGGGGGTCTGTCACCTGCACCTCACCTTAAACTTGTGCAACGGCCTGGAGACCCAGAGCACCTGCTGAGTGCCGTTAGTGGTGCTAACAAGCTAGCCAGCCACTAACCCCCTAGCCAGTTAAGTACTAACCACCAAGCCAGCAGTACTAACCCCCTAGCCAGTAATACTAACCCTCTAGCCAGCAGTACCTAACCACCTAGTCAGAAGTACTAACCCCCTAGCCAGTAATTACTAACCCTCTAGCCAGCAGTACTAACCACATAGCCAGTAATAATAACCCCCTAGCCAGCAGTACTAACCACCTAGCCAGTAGTACTAACCACCTCGTCAGAAGTACTAACCACCTAGTCAGAAGTACTAACCACCTAGCCAGAAGTACTAACCACCTAGCCAGAAGTACTAACCACCTAGTCAGAAGTACTAACCACCTAGTCAGAAGTACTAACCACCTAGCCAGAAGTACTAACCACCTAGCCAGAAGTACTAACCACCTAGTCAGAAGTACTAACCACCTAGCCAGTCAAGTACTAACCCTCTAGCCAGTCAAGTACTAACCCTCTAGCCAGTCAAGTACTAACCCTCTAGCCAGAAGTACTAACCACCTAGTCAGAAGTACCAACCACCTAGTCAGAAGTACTAGCCCCCTAGCCAGTAATACTAACCCTCTAGCCAGCAGTACTAACCACCTAGCCAGTAGTACTAACCACCTCGTCAGAAGTACTAACCACCTAGTCAGAAGTACTAACCACCAAGCCAGTAGTACTAACCACCTAGTCAGTAGTACTAACCACCTAGTCAGAAGTTCTAACCACCTAGCCAAAGTACTAACCACCTAGCCAGTTAAGTACTAACCACCTAGTCAGAAGTACTAATCACCTAGCCAGTCAAGTACTAACCACCTAAGTCAGAAGTACTAACCACCTAGCCAGTCAAGTTACTAACCACCTAGCCAGTCAAGTACTAACCTCTAGCCAGAAAGTACTTAACCCTCTAGCCAGAAAGTACTAAACCACCTAAGTCAGAAGTTACTAACCACCTAGCCAGAAGTACTAACCACCTAGTCAGAAGTACTAACCACCTAGCCAGAAGTACTAAGCACCAAGCCAGAAGTACTAACCACCTAGCCAGAAGTACTAACCACCTAGCCAGAAGTACTAAGCACCAAGCCAGAAGTACTAACCACCTAGTCAGAAGTACTAACCATCTAGCCAGTTAAGTACTAACCCCCTAGCCAGTAGCGGACCAGTTTAACCAGATGTTGTCAAGGTGTTGCCAGGGCAACCGTGATGATGGAGGACTGTATAAAAAGGGACTTACTTTCCACTGCGTGTACTACAGGAAGAAGAGAGAAGCGTCACCAGAGTGATGGAACACACACACACAGTAGGACGGCTGCGACTACACAGACTCTCCACCGTGCACCCCCACCCTCTGACCTTTGACCTCAACCTAACCCCGTGGAGCCCAATAGCTGAACATAGCCCAACACAACAGCCAGAATGGATTATCCAAGTATTGCTCTTCAAAATGTTGATGAGAAACGGCCAGCAGGAAAGTCTGTGTAGTTACAGCCAGAAGGTACTTCAAAATGTACCACTTATGGTAGAGTTGTATTTGCTACTAATTCACCAGGAGTATATGACATGATGAGTTAGTGCTTATGTTACGTTATGTAATTGTTATGTTATATATAGTATATAGTGGTCCCAGCTATTATGCCGGCAACCTAGCAATTAGGAAACTCAAAACTCATGAACTATGAATGCTCTAAACCTGCTCTATTCTTATCTTTATGTACCACAGTGATATATTGCTGTCTCCTTCAACAAATGTACTCTTTGTAAGTAACTTTGGATAAAAGCCAAATGCCCTAAATGTAAATGTAATGTGGTAATCCCCGGGTTAGAGCCTGTGTTAGTATCCAGCCCTTCATCCAGGTATCTCGGGACAGAAAATGATATTGACCACAATAAAACAAGATAACATGGACTACAGGTCATGGAGCCCGAGGGGAGGAGCCATGGAGGTGTACAACTATGGATGATGGAGGAGGAGGAGGAGGAGGTGGCAGGTGGTGGAGGTGGTGGTGGTGGGTGAAGGACAGGTATTACCGTTGAACGTGGAGACTGCTGGAAAACTCTTCCCCGGGGGCAAAGTGGAAGTTTCCTGCAACCTGGAGGAACAATGGGGGGGAGGAGAGGGGAGAAGATGTTACCCCCCATCTCTCACTGAATGTTAACAATACAACATGTGAACATGAGAGAGTGTGTGTGTGTGTGCACCTTGTTGACCTCCAGGAAGCCGTACACTTGACATCCCTCGTTCTTCTGCTCCTGCATCTTCTGGGTGAAGCCCTCTACGGCGACACTGTTTCGATGGTGTCGGCGTTCTTGTAAAGCCCAGCCCCGCCTCCGGTACGCCTCGCGCACGTCATCACAGCTGTTACAGCACCTGCACCACCACCACCCCCCCGCAGGCCGTCAGCACACAGACAGGTGGAGGGACAGATGGGTAGAGAGGCAGATGGATGGAGACAGACGGGTAGAGAGACAGACAGGGAGAGACAGACGGATGGAGACAGACAGGTGGAGGGACAGACGGGTAGAGAGACAGACTGGTAGAGAGACAGATGGGTGGAGAGACAGACAGGTAGAGAGACAGACCGGTGTCTTACTTGAGGTCTTCAGTCTCTGCTCCGTAGCAGCTTTCACATCTGTCTGGATCCAGCTTACTGGGGGTCAAAGGTCACACCTTCATCGTCACCACCCAGCTCTGTTAACACACATCATCCTCATCATCATCAGTCCACTGAACTGGCGGACAAGACAGCGTGTGGGGGGTCAGGGGTCGGGGGTTACCGTGCTTCTCGGCCTCCGTGGTGACGGGTTTGAGGTCCTTGTCCAGGCGGCGCTTGAAGAGGTTGTGTTCCACATCGAGCTGCTGCTCCCCCGCCACGTCCATCGCATCGATACTGAGGTCTGAGAGACAGACAGGTCAGAGAGACAGACAGCCACGTCCATCGCATCTATACTGAGGTCTGAGAGACAGACAGGTCAGAGAGACAGACAGCCACGTCCATCGCATCGATACTGAGGTCTGAGAGACAGACAGGTCAGAGAGACAGACAGCCACGTCCATCGCCTCGATACTGAGGTCTGAGAGACAGACAGGTCAGAGAGACAGACAGCCACGTCCATCGCATCGATACTGAGGTCTGAGAGACAGACAGGTCAGAGAGACAGACAGCCACGTCCATCGCATCGATACTGAGGTCTGAGAGACAGACAGGTCAGAGAGACAGACAGCCACCTCCATCGCATCGATACTGAGGTCTGAGAGACAGACAGGTCAGAGAGACAGACAGCCACGTCCATCGCATCGATACTGAGGTCTGAGAGACAGACAGGTCAGAGAGACAGACAGCCACCTCCATCGCATCGATACTGAGGTCTGAGAGACAGACAGGTCAGAGAGACAGACAGCCACGTCCATCGCATCGATACTGAGGTCTGAGAGACAGACAGGTCAGAGAGACAGACAGCCACGTCCATCGCATCGATACTGAGGTCAGAGACAGACAGGTCAGAGAGACAGACAGCGTGTGAGGGAGTGGACCACTCAGGAGTCAGCGTGTGGGGAGTGGAGCAATCAGGTGTCAGCATGTGGGGGAGTGGAGCAATCAGGTGTCAGCGTGTGGGGGAGAGGACCAATCAGGTGTCAGCGTGTGAGGGAGTGGACCACTCAAGGTGTCAGCGTGTGGGGGAGTGGACCAATCAGGTGTCAGCATGTGGGGGAGTGGCCCAATCAGGTGTCAGCGTGTTAATATTGCGTGTGCTGGTACCTACAGGCGCATGGCATGTGAGGGAAGAGGACATCAATGTTGATCTTCAGTTTGTCTCCTCGCGACGTGTCCACATACAGCTCAGGATGGACCTGGAACCCAGCATCACCACATGAACATCACCCCAAACCATCACAAACCATCACTGCCATTACCACAAACCATCACCACCCCAAACCATCACTCCATCACCACCATCATCACAAACCATGAACTACCATCATAACAAGCCATTAACCATCACCGCCATCATCATCACAAACCATGTGTGTGTGTGTGTGTGTGTGTGTGTGTGTGTGTGTGTGTGTATCTGTGTTTGTATGATTAGCCAGCTGTTGCTACATTCATGCGGCCTCTTGAGCTAATATCCAATCTTTTGAACTAACCGGTTATTTCCCACCATAAATCATATGAATTCTCCTTAAGACTGAGAGACCATTACTATACATGCAACATTTATTCTGGACATGGTACATGTACAAAGGTACATAATACATATCTAATTATATTTGTTCTTGCATTGTATATTTTCACATCCATTTTCCATGTCTACACTCAAGCTGTTTGGACACCAAAGTAGTGTTGTTGTCGTGTGAGGGGAGGAAGTTAGGAAATAAGTTTTATTCATAAAGCGATTTCACAGAGATAAGGCAAAGCCTCAGAGCAGCGCAGGATAAGATAAAGCAAAAGAGAAGTCAATCTGTGTGAATATATGTCCAACACAGAGACACATAGAGACACACAGACACGGTGAGCCCACCTCTTTGGTCAGGTAGTACTTGCAGCTCAGAGAAGAACAGGATCAACATGATGAGACCACTCACGATAGTCACTGAGAGAGAGAGAGAGAGGTGGGGACCAAGAGAAGATATCCACATTCAATAATAATAAGGCAACACTTCTGAACACAGTGAATATCGATGTGATCAGGTTCAGACTGTGGAGGCGGGGCAGGTGGACATGGACATCAACATGGCTGTCACCCCACCCGTTTCTACTGGAACGTCCACGTTCCTGAAAATATTTACTATAGTGAGTCTATTAGTATCTTAGTATATCAGAACATCTCCATCTGGGTATCTGGGACCACCAGAACATCTCCACACACCACCAGTCTCCATCTCTAGGACTACCAGGTAGGTTCTGAATGGTCCATGTCTCTAGGACCACCAGGTAGGTTCTGGACGGGTCCATGTCTCTAGGACCAACTGGTAGGTTCTGAATGGTCCATGTCTCTAGGACCACCAGGTAGGTTCTGGATGGTCCATGTCTCTAGGACCATCAGGTGGGTCCAGGTCTCTAGGACCAGGACGGGTCCAGGTCTCTACTCACCGGCGGCGCCCCCCCACGTCTTGACCCGGAAGTCCTCCAGGGTTTTGGGGTACGCGTCGAACTGCTTCAGTTTGTTCAGGGCGTCCATGATTAGAGTTTAGCTGCCGGCGGGTCCAGGGTCCGGGGTCCAGGGTCCGGGGTTCGGAGTCCAGGGTTCGAGTCCCTCCTGCTGCTGCTTCACATTAGAGCGCTCACTTTCACTTCCGGAACCGGAGGAGCTGTGAGCCAATCAGCGTCGAGCGCGTAAGAAGTCACGTGACTGGTCATTGTGACGTCACTCAGTGGTGGATAAATACTAAATAAATACTAAATACTACTATACTTGACAATCAGTGGGTATTATTACTTCACTGGTGGATAAATACTAAATAAATACTAAATACTACTACACTTGACAATCAGTGGGTATTATTACTTCACTGGTGGATAAATACTAAATAAATACTAAATAAATACTAAACACGACTATACTTGACAATCAGTGGTTATTATTACTTCACTGGTCGATAAATACTAAACAAATCCATCCATCCATTATCGTCCGCTTATCCGGGGTCGGGTCGCGGTGGCAGCCGGCTAAGCAGGGCCCCCCAGGCTTCCTTCTCCCCAGCCACACTCTCTAGTTCCTCCTGGGGGATCCCGAGGCGTTCCCAGGCCAGACGAGATATATAATCCCTCCAGCGAGTTCTGGGTCTGCCCCGGGGTCTCCTCCCAGTTGGACGTGCCCGGAAAACCTCCAAAGGGAGGCGCCCGGGGGGCATCCTAATCAGATGCCCGAACCACCTCAGCTGACTCCTTTCGATGCGGAGGAGCAGCGGCTCTACTCCGAGCTCCCTCCGGATGTCTGAGCTCCTCACCCTATCTCTAAGGCTGAGCCCAGCCACCCTGCGGAGGAAACTCATTTCGGCCGCTTGTATCCGCAATCTCATTCTTTCGGTCACTACCCAAAGCTCGTGACCATAGGTGAGGGTTGGAACGTAGATGGACCAGTAAATCGAAAGCTTCGCCTTCCGGCTCAGCTCCCTCTTCACCACAACGGACCGGTACAGCGCCCGCATCACTGCAGACGCTGCACCAATCCGTCTGTCCATCTCCCGCTCCATTTTGCCCTCACTCGTGAACAAGACCCCGAGATACTTGAACTCCTTCGCTTGAGGCAGCAACTCACTCCCAACCCGGAGGGAACACTCCACCGTTTTCCGGCAGAGAACCATGGCCTCAGACTTGGAGGTGCTGACTCTCATCCCGACGCTTCACACTCGGCTGCAAACCGCCCCAGTGCATGCTGGAGGTCACGGTCTGATGTAGCCAACAGAACCACATCATCTGCAAAGAGCAGAGATGCAATTCTGAGGTCCCCAAACCGGACACTCTCCTCACCTCGGCTGCGCCTTGAGATTCTGTCCATGAAGATCACGAACAGAACCGGTGACAAGGGGCAACCTTGGCGGAGTCCAACACCCACTGAGAACATGCTTGACTTTGTGCCGAGAATACGTACGCAGCTCGCACTTTGTTCGTACAGGGACCGAATGGCACGTACCAACGGCCCCGGTATTCAGACTCTGCCTCTTCCACAGAGGACGTACTGGTCGGGTTCAGGAGCTTCTCAAAGTGTTCTTTCCACCGCCACAATACTCACCTAGTCAGAAGTACTAACCACCTCGTCAGAAGTACTAACCACCAAGCCAGTAGTACTAACCACCTAGTCAGTAGTACTAACCACCTAGTCAGAAGTTCTAACCACCTAGCCAGAAGTACTAACCACCTAGCCAGTTAAGTACTAACCACCTAGTCAGAAGTACTAATCACCTAGCCAGTCAAGTACTAACCACCTAGTCAGAAGTACTAACCACCTAGCAGTCAGAAGTACTAACCACCTAGCCAGAAGTACTAAGCACCAAGCCAGAAGTACTAACCACCTAGCCAGAAGTACTAAGCACCAAGCCAGAAGTACTAACCACCTAGCCAGAAGTACTAACCACCTAGCCAGAAGTACTAACCACCTAGCCAGAAGTACTAACCACCTAGTCAGAAGTACTAACCACCTAGCCAGAAGTACTAAGCACCAAGCCAGAAGTACTAACCACCTAGTCAGAAGTACTAACCATCTAGCCAGTTAAGTACTAACCCCCTAGCCAGTAGCGGACCAGTTTAACCAGATGTTGTCAAGGTGTTGCCAGGGCAACCGTGATGATGGAGGACTGTATAAAAAGGGACTTACTTTCCACTGCGTGTACTACAGGAAGAAGAGAGAAGCGTCACCAGAGTGATGGAACACACACACACAGTAGGACGGCTGCGACTACACAGACTCTCCACCGTGCACCCCCACCCTCTGACCTTTGACCTCAACCTAACCCCGTGGAGCCCAATAGCTGAACATAGCCCAACACAACAGCCAGAATGGATTATCCAAGTATTGCTCTTCAAAATGTTGATGAGAAACGGCCAGCAGGAAAGTCTGTGTAGTTACAGCCAGAAGGTACTTCAAAATGTACCACTTATGGTAGAGTTGTATTTGCTACTAATTCACCAGGAGTATATGACATGATGAGTTAGTGCTTATGTTACGTTATGTAATTGTTATGTTATATATAGTATATAGTGGTCCCAGCTATTATGCCGGCAACCTAGCAATTAGGAAACTCAAAACTCATGAACTATGAATGCTCTAAACCTGCTCTATTCTTATCTTTATGTACCACAGTGATATATTGCTGTCTCCTTCAACAAATGTACTCTTTGTAAGTAACTTTGGATAAAAGCCAAATGCCCTAAATGTAAATGTAATGTGGTAATCCCCGGGTTAGAGCCTGTGTTAGTATCCAGCCCTTCATCCAGGTATCTCGGGACAGAAAATGATATTGACCACAATAAAACAAGATAACATGGACTACAGGTCATGGAGCCCGAGGGGAGGAGCCATGGAGGTGTACAACTATGGATGATGGAGGAGGAGGAGGAGGAGGTGGAGGTGGTGGAGGTGGTGGTGGTGGTGAAGACAGGTCTTACCGTGAACGTGAGACTGCTGGAAACTCTTCCCGGGGGCAAAGTGGAAGTTTCCTGCAACCTGGAGGACAATGGGGGGGAGGAGAGGGGAGAAGATGTTACCACCCATCTCTCACTGAATGTTAACAATAACAACATGTGAACATGAGAGAGTGTGTGTGTGTGTGCACCTTGTTGACCTCCAGGAAGCCGTACACTTGACATCCCTCGTTCTTCTGCTCCTGCATCTTCTGGGTGAAGCCCTCACGGCGACACTGTTCGATGGTGTCGGCGTTCTTGAAAGCCCAGCCCCGCCTCCGGTACGCCTCGCGCACGTCATCACAGCTGTTACAGCACCTGCACCACCACCACCCCCCCCGCAGGCCGTCAGCACACAGACAGGTGGAGGGACAGATGGGTAGAGAGGCAGATGGATGGAGACAGACGGGTAGAGAGACAGACAGGTAGAGACAGACGGATGGAGACAGACAGGTGGAGGGACAGACGGGTAGAGAGACAGACTGGTAGAGAGACAGATGGGTGGAGAGACAGACAGGTAGAGAGACAGACCGGTGTCTTACTTGAGGTCTTCAGTCTCTGCTCCGTAGCAGCTTTCACATCTGTCTGGATCCAGCTTACTGGGGTCAAAGGTCACACCTTCATCGTCACCACCCAGCTCTGTTAACACACATCATCCTCATCATCAGTCACTGAACTGGCGGACAAGACAGCGTGTGGGGGGTCAGGGGTCGGGGGTTACCGTGCTTCTCGGCCTCCGTGGTGACGGGTTTGAGGTCCTTGTCCAGGCGGCGCTTGAAGAGGTTGTGTTCCACATCGAGCTGCTGCTCCCCCGCCACGTCCATCGCATCGATACTGAGGTCTGAGAGACAGACAGGTCAGAGAGACAGACAGCCACGTCCATCGCATCGATACTGAGGTCAGAGAGACAGACAGCGTGTGAGGGAGTGGACCACTCAGGAGTCAGCGTGTGGGGGAGTGGAGCAATCAGGTGTCAGCATGTGGGGGAGTGGAGCAATCAGGTGTCAGCGTGTGGGGGAGAGGACCAATCAGGTGTCAGCGTGTGGGAGAGTGGACCAATCAGGTGTCAGCGTGTGGGAGAGTGGACCAATCAGGTGTCAGCGTGTGAGGGAGTGGACCACTCAGGTGTCAGCGTGTGGGGGAGTGGACCAATCAGGTGTCAGCATGTGGGGGAGTGGCCCAATCAGGTGTCAGCGTGTTAATATTGCGTGTGCTGGTACCTACAGGCGCATGGCATGTGAGGGAAGAGGACATCAATGTTGATCTTCAGTTTGTCTCCTCGCGACGTGTCCACATACAGCTCAGGATGGACCTGGAACCCAGCATCACCACATGAACATCACCCCAAACCATCACAAACCATCACTGCCATTACCACAAACCACCACCACCCCAAACCATCACTCCATCACCACCATCATCACAAACCATGAACTACCATCATAACAAGCCATTAACCATCACCGCCATCATCATCACAAACCATGTGTGTGTGTGTGTGTGTGTGTGTGTGTGTGTGTATCTGTGTTTGTATGATTAGCCAGCTGTTGCTACATTCATGCGGCCTCTTGAGCTAAATCCAATCTTTTGAACTAACCGGTTTATTTCCCACCATAAATCATATGAAATCTCCTTAAGACTGAGAGACATTACTATACATGCAACATTTATTCTGGACATGGTACATGTACAAAGGTACATAATACATATCTAATTATATTTGTTTCTTGCATTGTATATTTTCACATCCATTTTCCATGTCTACACTCAAGCTGTTGTTTGGACACCAAGTAGTGTGTTGTTGTCGTGTGAGGGGAGGAAGTTAGGAAATAAGTTTATTCATAAAGCGATTTTCACAGAGATAAGGCAAAGCCCAGAGCAGCGCAGGATAAGATAAAGCAAAAGAGAAGTCAATCTGTGTGAATATATGTCCACACAGAGACACATAGAGACACACAGACACGGTGAGCCCACCTCTTTGGTCAGGTAGTACTGCAGCTCAGAGAAGAACAGGATCAACATGATGAGACCACTCACGATAGTCACTGAGAGAGAGAGAGAGAGGTGGGGACCAAGAGAAGATATCCACATTCAATAATAATAAGGCAACACTTCTGAACACAGTGAATATCGATGTGATCAGGTTCAGACTGTGGAGGCGGGGCAGGTGGACATGGACATCAACATGGCTGTCACCCCACCCGTTTCTACTGGAACGTCCACGTTCCTGAAAATATTTACTATAGTGAGTCTATTAGTATCTTAGTATATCAGAACATCTCCATCTGGGTATCTGGGACCACCAGAACATCTCCACACACCACCAGTCTCCATCTCTAGGACTACCAGGTAGGTTCTGAATGGTCCATGTCTCTAGGACCACCAGGTAGGTTCTGGACGGGTCCATGTCTCTAGGACCAACTGGTAGGTTCTGAATGGTCCATGTCTCTAGGACCACCAGGTAGGTTCTGGATGGTCCATGTCTCTAGGACCATCAGGTGGGTCCAGGTCTCTAGGACCAGGACGGGTCCAGGTCTCTACTCACCGGCGGCGCCCCCCCACGTCTTGACCCGGAAGTCCTCCAGGGTTTTGGGGTACGCGTCGAACTGCTTCAGTTTGTTCAGGGCGTCCATGATTAGAGTTTAGCTGCCGGCGGGTCCAGGGTCCGGGGTCCAGGGTCCGGGGTTCGGAGTCCAGGGTTCGAGTCCCTCCTGCTGCTGCTTCACATTAGAGCGCTCACTTTCACTTCCGGAACCGGAGGAGCTGTGAGCCAATCAGCGTCGAGCGCGTAAGAAGTCACGTGACTGGTCATTGTGACGTCACTCAGTGGTGGATAAATACTAAATAAATACTAAATACTACTATACTTGACAATCAGTGGGTATTATTACTTCACTGGTGGATAAATACTAAATAAATACTAAATAAATACTAAACACGACTATACTTGACAATCAGTGGTTATTATTACTTCACTGGTGGATAAATACTAAATAAATACTAAATAAATACTAAACACGACTATACTTGACAATCAGTGGTTATTATTACTTCACTGGTCGATAAATACTAAACAAATCCATCCATCCATTATCGTCCGCTTATCCGGGGTCGGGTCGCGGTGGCAGCCGGCTAAGCAGGGCCCCCCAGGCTTCCTTCTCCCCAGGGGCCCCCCAGGCTTCCTTCTCCCCAGCCACACTCTCTAGTTCCTCCTGGGGGATCCCGAGGCGTTCCCAGGCCAGACGAGATATGTAATCCCTCCAGCGAGTTCTGAGTCTGCCCCGGGGTCTCCTCCCAGTTGGACGTGCCCGGAAAACCTCCAAAGGGAGGCGCCCGGGGGGCATCCTAATCAGATGCCCGAACCACCTCAGCTGACTCCTTTCGATGCGGAGGAGCAGCGGCTCTACTCCGAGCCCCTCCGGATGTCTGAGCTCCTCACCCTATCTCTAAGGCTGAGCCCAGCCACCCTGCGGAGGAAACTCATTTCGGCCGCTTGTATCCGCGATCTCATTCTTTCGGTCACTACCCAAAGCTCGTGACCATAGGTGAGGGTTGGAACGTAGATGGACCAGTAAATCGAAAGCTTCGCCTTCCGGCTCAGCTCCCTCTTCACCACAACGGACCGGTACAGCGCCCGCATCACTGCAGACGCTGCACCAATCCGTCTGTCCATCTCCCGCTCCATTTTGCCCTCACTCGTGAACAAGACCCCGAGATACTTGAACTCCTTCGCTTGAGGCAGCAACTCACTCCCAACCCGGAGGGAACACTCCACCGTTTTCCGGCAGAGAACCATGGCCTCAGACTTGGAGGTGCTGACTCTCATCCCGACTGCTTCACACTCGGCTGCAAACCGCCCCAGTGCATGCTGGAGGTCACGGTCTGATGTAGCCAACAGAACCACATCATCTGCAAAGAGCAGAGATGCAATTCTGAGGTCCCCAAACCGGACACTCTCCTCACCTCGGCTGCGCCTTGAGATTCTGTCCATGAAGATCACGAACAGAACCGGTGACAAGGGACAACCTTGGCGGAGTCCAACACCCACTGAGAACATGCTTGACTTTGTGCCGAGAATACGGACGCAGCTCGCACTTTGTTCGTACAGGGACCGAATGGCACGTACCAAGGCCCCCGAGTCTTCAGACTCTGCCTCTTCCACAGAGGACGTACTGGTCGGGTTCAGGAGCTCCTCAAAGTGTTCTTTCCACCGCCCGACAATATCCTCAGTCTGGGTCAGCAGTTCTCCTCCCCGACTGAGCACAGCCTGAGCCAAGCCCTGCTTTCCCTTCTTGAGTCGCCGGACAGTTTGCCAGAACCTCCTTGAGGCCAACTGAAACTAAACAAATACCAAATAAATACTAAATACTACTATACTTGACAGTCAGTGGTTATTATTACTTCACTGGTGGATAAATACTAAATAAATACTAAATAAATACTAAATACTACTATACTTGACAATCAGTGGTTATTATTACTTCACTGGTGGATAAATACTAAATAAATACTAAATAAATACTAAATACTACTATACTTGACAATCAGTGGTTATTATTACTTCACTGGTGGATAAATACTAAATAAATACTAAATACTACTATACTTGACAATCAGTGGTTATTATTACTTCACTGGTGGATAAATACTAAATAAATACTTAATAAATTCTAAACACGACTATACTTGACAATCAGTGGTTATTATTACATCACTGGTAGATAACTAAATACTACTATACTTTATGCTAAATGTTTTTTATTCCCTGTGATCTGGTTACATTGAGTTGACAGAATAGTTTTACAAACTGTTGTAAGACAACAGATGACTAATTAATACTCGAACCCCTCTACCGCTGTCCTTTAATGCAATCATTTATTACGTGTTTTTCTATAAATCTATCTCCATGTCAGTTTGTTCTGACCAGGCCAGATTCCAATATTAATAAATGTTTTTATTTTATTTAATGTTAATGAAACACTGAAGCACCAACAGAGAGCACGCCACGTGTTTAACAGACAGGCGCTGGACGGATTGCCTACTTCCGCCTCCGCTTCCCGTTCCATCCAGGGGTCCTTCCAGTGCGCAGCATCTACAGAGAGCAGTGAGCCATCAATAAATCATCAGTAGATCATCAATAAATAATCAATAAATAATCAGTAAATCATCAATAAATCATCTATAATTAGTCTTGTAAGTGTTTAGTTGAACTCCAGCGCAGCGACATGTCCAGCAGAGAAGGTGAGTTAGTCTTGTTACCACGTTGACTGTCCCGCAGTACAGCAGCGCGTTAACCTATATAGTATCATATATATAGATATTATATCGTATATCATATATATTATATCATATAATATATATCATAATATATATCATATACAGTAGATACAAAAATAACCGTTACAAACTCCTTCCTCCCAACGTCCATAGCACTACTTAACAAACAACCAGCTCTACCGCAAGGGAGGAAATAGTTTGCTTATTATTTTTATACTTTTATATTTTTATATTTTATATCCTTTTTATTTTTATGTGCGCAGGAGCTCTGTCTTGTGAAATGTGAAAAACTGCGATGTCATCTCTCTTTATTCTCTGAAATAGCATGGAGTGATTGAACTGATAAATCGGAATGTGCAATACGGTTGTCTTGAAACTCAACCTTCGCTCGGAGAGAGACCGTATTATCCCTGTACTGTATTTTTGTGTACTGTATTGTGTTCTGTGTACTGTTTTGTATGTCAAATTGTACTCGATGATGCAGCTGTGTACTACTGCCCAAGACAAATTTCCCTCTTTGGGACAATAAAGTTTCTTATCTTATATCATATATCATATAATATAATCCTAGTATATATATATCTATCCCTATATATCCGCATATATATTACTATAATCATAAATATAGTACTTATATAATCAATAAACATATATTATATATGTGGGGGATTTCTGTTACTCTGCAGGAGGCAAGAAGAAGCCGCTGAAGGCACCCAAAAAGCAGAACAAGGACCTTGATGAAGTAACGTTTATTCCTCCTCATCCTCATCATTCTGTGTGTTGTGCTGCTGCCGTCTTCTGGAGCGTCCCGCTGCGCCTCCGGTCTCCGGGGCCCGGCGGGGGCTTTAGGTGCTGGAGGCTCCGGGGCCCGGCGGGGACAGCGGGGGCTTTAGGTGCTGGAGGCTCCGGTCTCCGGGACACGTGGGGGCTTTAGGTGCTGGAGGCTCTGGCTTAACACATGTCGTGTTGGAGGGCTCTGGGTGAAGGAGATGGTCCCCTCACTGCCGCCCGGTGTAGCCTGTGTGCCAAACAACAGTGGAAGTACCCCGGCGTACTACTAGGCCCACTATTAAACTGTCGTGTTGCTTAACTGACGCGCGATTCAAACTCTATATAGAACGTGATAATCAATGGGGCGATTCTTTATAGATTTTTTTTAAACGCAAATGGAACTGTGAGCGTCTGTCGGGCACGTGAGGTCATCATTTGACGTCAACTGAATGACTGCAGCCTGGTCTTTTATAGATCTATAGATAGGAGAAGGACCTGGCTATCTATATATAGATAAAGCGACATTATTATGAATTGTTAAATGTTCTCGATTAGGGTCCTAGGCAGGCCCTCGCAAAAACCATAGCAGGCCTTGACAAGGGGCGAGCAGGGCCATACAGCTAC
>PIJE02000494.1:68559-76059 GCA_002895965.2 Coryphaenoides rupestris
ACAGCACACAGAGACACAGGCAGCACACAGAGACACAGACAGCACCCAGAGACACAGGCAGCACACAGAGACACAGACAGCACACAGAGACACAGACAGCACACAGAGACACAGACAACACCCAGAGACACAGACAGCACACAGAGACACAGACAGCACCCAGAGACACAGACAGCACACAGAGACACAGACAACACCCAGAGACACAGACAGCACACAGAGACACAGACAACACCCTCAGAAGTGGAAAGGCACTTTTTTGACACTGTGTGGAACCCTTTTTATGTCTTTCTCTCTCTCTCTCGCTCTCTCACACACACACACACACAGACACACACACACACACACACACACAGACACACCACACACACACAGAGACACACACACACACACGCACACACACACACCACAAACACAAACACATTTCTCATGATTGCTACAAGCAGGAAACTTGTCTCCTCTGCCCAAACAGGAAGTAGTGTCTCAAACAGGAGATTCTGCCTCATAAATATACCACCCAAACACCACCTTAAACACCACCCTAAACACCACCCATGCCTCAGTAGAGACTGAGAATGTCTTTGGAGTCCCAGAGGCCAACAGGAACCCTGCTTTGTGACTCTGGACGCCAGACACTCTGTGGTGCCGGAGAACATGAGGGGTGAGGGACCTCCACGCCTCAGGTGGAGGGTGGAGGGTGGAGGGCGGAGGTGGAGGAGGAGAAGGAGAGGAAGGTGAAGGTGGAGGAGTAGAGTGTGGAGGAGGAGAAGGTGGAGGAGTAGAGTGTGGAGGAGGAGACGGTGGAAGAGTAGAGGGTGGAGGAGTAGAGGGTGGAGGAGGAGAAGGTGGAGGAGTAGAGTGTGGAGGAGGAGAAGGTGGAGGAGGAGAAGGTGGAGGAGGAGAGGGTGGAGGACTCACCGCGGAGACAGGAGGTGCTGAGGGATGGAGGTGTCCCCGTTCCGTGGGTGGACAGCTTGATGTTTGGCAGACAGAGAGACAGCGGACCCTCTGTAGCTGGAGAGGAGGTGGTGCTGGCTGGTGTTTACAGTGACAAGGGGACGGAGTCAGGGGGGTGGTGTTGGAATGTCTGAGGAGGTGGGATCAGGGGGGGGGGGGGGGAGGTGTCCCTGTGGCTGTTGTCCGCCTGAGGAAGAAGAAACAGAGCCATCACAGGTTTAACACCAGCCAATCATGAAGCAGATATTTGCATGATAAGAGTGTGTGTGTGTGTGTGTGTGTGTGTGTGTGTGTGTGTGTGTGTGTGTGTGTGTGAGTGTGAGTGTTAGTGAGTGTGTGAGAGAGACAAAGAGGGCAAGACTTTGTGTTATTGATATCATTATATGATATGTAGAAAGCGTAGATGAAGTATGATGAAGATAGTGACTCAGGTCACATGCAAGTACATGAATGTTGTTTCTGGAGAACATGCCACGACAGGCTGGACTCCAAGAATGTTTCAACCCACAGAAAATATACACATTGAGCATTAAACATATTGTCAGTAAACCCAATGTTGCAACAGTGAATACAGCCTGTATGTCGTTATTAAGTCTCCTGGTGATGGACATTATGGCAGCATTATGCAAGTCTGCAAGGATATTTAATCAATGAATCAAAAGTAGTATAAAGATTAGTATAGAGTCAAGATTCAACAAGTGTAAACATCACATACACATACATGCAGGATGTGCAATGAAATGAAAAAGTGTCTCAGTGCTCAGCAGAATGTGCAACAGAACAATACAAATAACACGAAGTAGAGGATCACAATATTTACTATATTTATGTTTACAGTACATACAGAAAACAGAGCAACAGTCTGTATTATGCATGGTAGATAGATAGTCTAGATTCTAGACTATCTAGACTATCCCTGTGGACCCTTCGTGTGGACAGAGCTGAGACCCCAGTCTGGTGTGATGAGCATCAACAGACCAACGGATCTTTATAGGCTGCAATAAAACAAGAGGATTTAGCAGGTGGTCGTACCACTGCCCACCACTGGAGGGCGCCAGTGCCTTGCTCTATACTGAGCTACACAGGGAATAGAACCCCTAACCCTGCAGTGTTAGTGCCTTGCTCTATACTGAGATACACAGGGAATAGAACCCCTAACCCTGCAGTGTTAGTGCCTTGCTCTATACTGAGCTACACAGGGAATAGAACCCCTAACCCTGCAGTGTTGGTGCCTTGCTCTATACACAGGGAATAGAACCCCTAACCCTGCAGTGTTAGTGCCTTGCTCTATACTGAGCTACACAGGGAATAGAACCCCTAACCCTGCAGTGTTAGTGCCTTGCTCTATACTGAGATACACAGGGAATAGAACCCCTAACCCTGCAGTGTTAGTGCCTTGCTCTATACTGAGCTACACAGGGAATAGAACCCCTAACCCTGCAGTGTTGGTGCCTTGCTCTATACACAGGGAATAGAACCCCTAACCCTGCAGTGTTAGTGCCTTGCTCTATACTGAGCTACACAGGGAATAGAACCCCTAACCCTGCAGTGTTAGTGCCTTGCTCTATACTGAGCTACACAGGGAATAGAACCCCTAACCCTGCAGTGTTGGTGCCTTGCTCTATACACAGGGAATAGAACCCCTAACCCTGCAGTGTTAGTGCCTTGCTCTATACTGAGATACACAGGGAATAGAACCCCTAACCCTGCAGTGTTAGTGCCTTGCTCTATACTTGCGCGCACACACACACACACACACACACACTCTCTCTCCCTCTCTCTCTCTCAAAAACACATAATCATGAGTTTCATTTCCTCTCACACTGTGTGTGTGTGTGTGTGTGTGTGTGTGTGTGTGTGTGTGTGTGTGTGTGTGTGTGTGTGTGTGTGTGTGTGTGTGTATATGTATGTGCGTGTGTGTGCGTGCGTGCGTGCGTGCATGTGAGCGTGCGTGTGTGTGTATGTGTGTGTGTGTGTGTGTGTTTTCTCAGTCTCTCGGACAGCAGCGGACGAACAGGATCTCTGCTTTTCAGTCAGGCGAGTTATTCACTTGTAAACTATGATTATTATGATGATACTTATTATCATTAATATCATTATTATTAAGATGACAAGGATAGACTACTATAAAATACTATAAAAAGTAGAAGTAATGTATAAGTATTATTCTTTATAGTAGTCTGTATAATGATATTTCAGAAGTGCCAAGAGGTGAAACTATGGGAAGTCTGAAGGGCGTGGTCATCCTGGTGGGCGTGGCCTTGCTCCAGTGCACTGTCCAATCATCAAGCAGCTGCAAAGGAGTCGATGGCCACCCAGGAACACCGGGAAATGTGGGAAGAGACGGAATGCCGGGAGTCAGGGGAGAGAAGGGCCAAGCAGGTAGCACACACACACACACACACACACACACACACACACACACACACACACACACACACACACACACACATACACACACACACACACACACACACACACACACACACACACACACACACACAGGGGGTTAGGGTGGGGAGGAAGATGATGATGATGATCATAATAATCATAATGATTCTGTGGCCCAGCTCCTCAGGACACGGTGCAGTACAACCTGCAGAGCCTGAAGGGGGACGTGGGGAGGAGGGGCATCCTGGGGATTCCGGGCCCTAAGGGTTACTCTGGAGACCTGGGGGAGATGGGGCCGCCAGGGCCCCAGGGACCCAATGGCACACAAGGAGAGTTCGTCAACTCAGGTGATGACATCACCCTTTACCCTCCTACATTGACCTTAGACACTTAAACGTCTTCCTTTTTCCTTTCGGTTTGGAAGTTGAATTAGCATTGCACAACATTTAGTGCAATGTTGAAATCGCTTGAAGTTAAAGTTTGGCTCAGATGGTTGAGAGTTCTCCTGTATCTCAGGCTCCTCCATGATGCACCAGTCTGCCTTCTCTGTCGTCCGGACGCTCAACACATACCCCCCAATCAAAATGGTAAGGACCTGCACAACTACACCTGTACAACTACACCTGCACAACTACACCTGACCGTGTGTCTGTGTGTGTATGTGTGTGTGTGTATGTGTGTGTGTGTGTGTGTGTGTGTGTGTGTGTGTGTGTGTGTGTGTGTGTGTGTGTGTGGCTCAACAGAAGCTGGTCTTCCAGACGGCCATCGTCAACACACCTGGAGACTTTAACCTGGAGACGGGAACCTTCACCTGCAGGGTGCCAGGCATCTACTATTTTGTCTTCCATGCTTCCTCCAGAGTACGTCTGTTGCCATCAGGTCTCAACCTCAATGACTGAAATCTGAATGAAAAATATATAATTATAATAATATTAATATTAATAATAATAATAATAATAATAAGGTAGCTCCTCGCCATCCTCACCCTCCTCTACCTCCATCCCTCCTCCTCAATGAGCTGGAGGACGGTGAGGTTCTGTAGCTGCTGTGGTCTGATGTTGCAGGTCCCCATGTGTCTGCGTCTGAAGAGTGAGGCTGTGAGTGATCTTCCTCTGGTCTTCTGCGACTACAACAGCCGACGAACCGGACAGGTTAGACACCACTAAGCCCTCCTCTATCTGTACTGCAGAGGGGTGTGTGTGTGTGTGTGTGTGTGTGTGTGTGTGTGTGTGTGTGTGTGTGTGTGTGTGTGTGTGTGTGTGTGTGTGTGTGTGTGTGTGACAAGGTGTGTACTACAGGTTTGTGTACTACAGGTGTGTACTACAGGTGTGTGTACTACAGGTGTGTACTACAGGTGTGTGTTACAGGTGTGTACTACACGTGTGTACTACAGGTGTGTACTACAGGTGTGTGTGTGTGTGATACAGGTGTGTACTACAGGTGTGTACTACAGGTGTGTGTGATACAGGTGTGTACTACAGGTGTGTGTGATACAGGTGTGTAGTACAGGTGTGTACTACAGGTGTGTGTGATACAGGTGTGTACTACAGGTGTGTACTACAGGTGTATACCACAGGTGTGTGTTACAGGTGTGTACTACAGGTGCGTGTGATACAGGTGTGTACTACAGGTGTGTACTACAGGTGTGTGATACAGGTGTGTACTACAGGTGTGTGTGATACAGGTGTGTACTACAGGTGTGTACTACAGGTGTGTACTACAGGTGTGTAGTACAGGTGTGTGTGATACAGGTGTGTACTCCAGGTGTGTAGTACAGGTGTGTACTATAGGTGTGTACTACAGGTGTGTAGTACAGGTGTGTACTACAGGTGTGTACTACAGGTGTGTAGTACAGGTGTGTGTGATACAGGTGTGTACTACAGGTGTGTACTACAGGTGAGTACTACAGGTGTGTGTGATACAGGTGTGCTCCCTCCCCAGGTGCTGTCAGGGGGCGTGGTCTTGCAGCTGACCCAGGGCCAGCACGTCTGGATGGAGGGCTTCACGGAGACCCAGCCCTCCAGCGACCCCAGCGACAAAAAAATCATCTTCAACGGCTTTCTGCTCTTCGCCACCAGCTAGACAACCCAGCTCCTCCTCTTCCTCGTAGGGCTGGTCCATCCGGTTCATTCTGCTTTTGGAAAATAACTAAATAAACTACATCAAAATATCGTCTGGTTCATCATTTCTGTCTCCACCACCTGTTACTGACTAAACGAGATAGTACTGAGTACAATCATACAGTATTATCCTACCCAGTACTATCCTACCCAGTACTATCCTACCCAGTACTATCCCAGTACTATCCTACCCAGTATTATCCTACCCAGTACTATCCCAGTAGTATCCTACCCAGTAGTATCCTACCCAGTATTATCCTACCCAGTACTATCCTACCCAGTACTATCCTACCCAGTACTATCCTACCCAGTACTATCCTACCCAGTACTATCTTACCCAGTAGTATCCCAGTACTATCCCAGTACTATCCTACCCAGTACTATCTTACTACCCAATGCTATATAGCATCCAGTGAATGCTATATAACATCCAGTGAAGGTTATATAACATCCAGTGAATATTATATAACATCCAGTGAAGGTTATATAACATCCAGTGACATCCAGTGAATGTTCTATAACATCCAACTGAATGTGATATAACATCCAGTGAATGTTCTATAACATCCAGTGAATGTTCTATAATATCCAGTGAAGGTTATATAACATCCAATGACATCCAGTGAATGTTGTAGAATATCCAGTGAATTACTTATAACATCCAGTAAATGTTATATGACACCCAGTGACATTCAGTGAATGATATATAACATCCAGTGCATGACCTATAACACCCAGTGACATATAACATCAAGTGAATGTTATATAACATCCAGTGAACATACTAGTTAATGATACCAATGCTAGTATTACTACTTGGTCTCCTCTTCTTGGATATTTCATAAGATTTGTTGAAAAGCAGAAGTGAAGTAAAACTCACGGAGCTGTGAGGAAGCTTCTGTCTGTCGAGTCAATCCTCTCCTCTACTCCTCGAGCTCCACGCAAACAACACCTCCTCCTCATCTCCTCCTCATCTCTTCCTCGCTTCTTCTGCCAGGTGAGGATTTCCGACCCCCGTGGTGGACCAGGAGAGACAGGTTAGAGACAGTAGGACCCAGGGTTCCCCGTGGTGGACCAGGAGAGACAGGTTAGAGACA
The DNA here is from genome assembly GCA_002895965.2 of Coryphaenoides rupestris. Lineage (NCBI taxonomy): Eukaryota > Metazoa > Chordata > Actinopteri > Gadiformes > Macrouridae > Coryphaenoides > Coryphaenoides rupestris. The sequence continues at coordinate 75,125 of PIJE02000494.1, forward strand.
GTAGGACCAGGGTTCCCCAGGGTGGACCAGGAGAGACAGTAGGACCCAGGGCTCCCCGTGGTGGACCAGGAGAGACAGGTTAGAGACAGTAGGACCAGGGTTCCCCAGGGTGGACCAGGAGAGACAGTAGGACCCAGGGCTCCCCAGGGTGGACCAGGAGAGACAGTAGGACCCAGGGCTCCCCAGGGTGGACCAGGAGAGACAGGTTAGAGACAGTAGGACCCAGGGCTCCCCGTGGTGGACCAGGAGAGACAGGTTAGAGTCAGTAGGACCAGGGCTCCCCGTGGTGGACCAGGAGAGACAGGTTAGAGACAGTAGGACCAGGGCTCGCCGTGGTGGACCAGGAGAGACAGTAGGACCAGGGTGGACCAGGAGAGACATGTTAGAGACAGTAGGAGCAGGGTGGACCAGGAGAGACATGGTAGAGCACCTGTGATGTCCGTACTCATCTTTAGTTTGGGTGGAAAACCATTGAGACAATGTTTCATCTCCTCACTCCTCTCATGTCCTCCCCTCCTTTCCTTTCCTTTCTTTTCCTTTCCTTTCCTCCCTCCTCTCTCCTCTCTCCTCTCCTCTCCTCTCCTCTCCTCTCAGCTGAAATGGGTCTTGGTAGAAACATCCCGATGGGAGCTCTGCTCCTATTGGTGATTCCTCGCATGGTTTCCATGCAAACGTGCAGAGCAGCAGGAATGCCTGGAATTCCAGGTAACCTGTCTGTCTGTCTGTCTGTCTGCCTTTCTATCTGTCTGTCTTTCTGTCTTTCTGTCTGTCTGTCTGCCTTTCTGTCTGTCTTTCTGTCTGTCTGCCTTTCTGTCTGTCTGTCTGTCTGTCTGTCTGCCTGCCTGCCTGTCTGTATCTTAACGCTCAATCTCAAGCTTTACAAGCCTTAGTCTCCCCCTCTCCTCCTCCAGGTATTCCTGGTTTACCTGGTAAAG
>PIJE02000494.1:81059-117207 GCA_002895965.2 Coryphaenoides rupestris
TAGGCCCCTCCCCCGAGAGACCAGCCAATCACCTTTAACAGTTAGTCTCCTCCCACCCCCCAGACTGACCAATCACCTTTAACAGGTCGGCCCCTCCCCCCAGACTGACCAATCTCCTTCAACAGGTAGGCCCCTCCTCCGAGAGACCAATCACTTGGCCCATAATAATCTGGCCTGTGAAGCCCTTTGAGACTGTATTGTGATTAAGGGCTATACAAATAAAATTGACTTGACCAACCAATCACCTGCAGCAGGTAGGCCCCTCCCCCCAGAGACCAACCAATCACCTTCAGCAGATAGGCTCCTGCTCATTATAGGTGTATTATAGCAGGACAGGTGATAGGCTAGCCTGCTGTATTGTATGGTCTGTTAATAGAGATATTGTGTGTGTGTGTGTGTGTGTGTGTGTGTGTGTGTGTGTGTGTGTGTGTGTGTGTGTGTGTGTGTCAGGGCGGTCCTACAGGATCTAGCTGTAGCTCTGAGCGGGGACGCTCTGGATAACGGAGTGTTTCAGTGTAGAGTCAAAGGAGTCTACTTCTTCGCCTACCATGTCTCAGCCAAGGACCTGGTGAGACCTGTCTGTCTGTCTGTCTGTCTGTCTGTCTGCCAAGCTATCTGTCTGTCTAGATGTCTGTCTGTTCTGCCGTCTGTCTGTCTGCCCAGCTATCTGTCTGTATTGCCATCTGTCTGCATGTCCAGCCACCTTTCTCTCTGCCTGTTCACCTGCCTGTTCACCTGTGAGTAGCTAGGTGATAGCCCTGTTTCTATTGGCCAGGTGATAGCCCTGTTTCTATTGGCCAGGTGTGTCTGAAGCTGATGAAGGGGACGGAGACAGTACTGAGCATGTGCGACTCATCTTCGTCCCACCTGGTGACGGCGGGCTCCGTGGTGCTGGACCTGGCGGTGGGCGACCAGGTTTCTCTGCAGCCCACCCAGCACAACAGGATCATCACCAATCTATGGGCCGACAACACCTTCACTGGGCTACTGCTGTTCCCCACCACCTAGCCTAGCCTAGTCTAGCCTCGCCTAGCCTAGCCTAGCCTAGCTGCCAAGCCTAGCCTAGCCAACTTTTCTGATTGAAGTTTGTAACTGTTAAACATGTTTCATCACCTCCATCACCTCCTCCATCACCACCACCTCCACCACCGCCTCCGCCTTCACCTCCATCTCCACCACCTCCACCACCTCCACCACCACCTTCACCTCCATCACCTCCTCCATCACCATCACCTCCACCACCACCTCCGCCTTCACCTCCACCTCCACCTCCACCACCTCCATCACATCACCTCCACCACCACCACCACCTTCACCTTCACCTCCACCAATATTGTCTACAAACATGTTTTAAACAACTTGCTAGTCCAGAGTAGCGACACCACAAATAAAGTTTTATTGAATAGTTATGAGTGGTCGTGCTCCCACAACAATGTAAGGAAGTGAGCGAGCGTGTGTGTGTGTGTGTACGTGTGTACGTGTGTGTGTGCACGTGTGTGTGTGTGTGTGTGTGTGTGTTATCCCAGCAGGTCGGTGGTTGCAGGTCTGCTGAAGACTCCGTTCCTGCTGTAGAATGTGTTCTGTACCACCGCCGAGCGACCCCTGGGTGCACACACACACACACTGTAGTCCCCTACACACACACACACACACACACACACACACATATATATATATATATCAATACATATACATACTGTAGCTACAGTATATAAGCTATATAGAAACATATAAAGCCACAGGGCAGCATGGTGCTGGTGAATGTTAGTGACTGTGTTGTGGCCATGGTCATGGTAACAGGGGGTGTGTCCCTGTCTCTCACCCAGTCTCCAGCCGTACTCCCAGGACGAGATGAGAGGGGAATACAAACTTCTCCTCCGGTCTCTTCTGGCCCCGCCTCCTCAGATACAGGCCACGCCCCGTCCCCTGCCAATCAACACGTCGAACATTGAAATGTGTGTGTGTGTGTGTGTGTGTGTGTGTGTGTGTGTGTGCGTGCGCGTGTGCGTGTGTGTATTTACATGGTGGGAGGAGCCCTGGTACAGGACCTCTCTGGTCCGGGGGGAGGGGGGTCTCATCAGAGGGGGGACAGGGGTCCTCTCAGTCACCGTGGAGGGGGCAGGAGGCAGTCGGGGAGTCCTGTCAGGTTGACACCACGCAAGCTGTTACTATGACAATGCCTGCTAAAGACCCATTAGACCATAATAGTCAGGAGATAACTTCCATTCATTTGTTTTAAAAACGTATGAAGCATCTCCTCAAGTACCAAATTATGGGAGGGTAGACACCATGTAACCATGGTGACGCACAACAACAGACACCATGTAACCATGGCGACGCACAACAACAGACACCACGTAACCATGGCGACCCACAATAATAGACACCAGGTAACCATTGCGACGCACAACAACAGACAGACGTCAGGGGTCAGGGTTTGTTCACCTTGTCTGCGGAGGCTGCTTGGCGGTCAGGTGTGCGCGTGGGGCGGGTCCCAGTGGGGGTCCTGGTGGGGGTCCTCGTGGGGGTCCCAGTGGGGGTCCTGGTGGGTGTCCCGGTGGGGGTCCCGGTGGAGGTCTGGGTGGGGGCGCGGCCGGTGTCTTGGAGGGGGCATAGTCCTGGGCGTAGCGGGAGCGCCAGGCCAGGCGGGCCAGGGTCTCTTTGGAGATCTGCTCGCGGGTAGCAAGTTCTGCTGCTGGGTGGTCAGCAACGCCTTCATCACCTGGAGACTGCAACGCAACCATCATCATCCTCATCTCCTGAGACCACAAGAGCCTTCATCATCATCATAATCGTCCTCACATGATCTTGTTTTCTCCTCTTCTTGTTTTAATTGACGTTTACATCTGAACTTATTTTAATCCATTAAATATAATTTACTTTTCACTGCTTTCCTTGAAGGAAATGAGCTGTATAAATAAAGTTTATTTTCATGATCATTATTCGCACCGTTGCAGCTTTCCTCTCTCCCAGGACCTCCAGGTGAGCTTGGTCACCTGGAGACGACCTGAGCTCACGGTGACTCTTCTACCACAGATCAAACCAGATGTTTAGAATAATATCAATAATAATATCAACGCTATCACTTCACGTCAGGTCTCCTGCTACATGAAGAACGAACAAACCTCCACGCCAAACGCTACCTGAGGCTGGACCAGCAGAACCCGTCGGACTGTGGTCTTCCTGTTGTGGAAGCAGGCAGGGTCACATGACACCGCAGCGGAGGAAAACCATGAAACCTGACCTCTAGATCTGGGTCACACACACACACACAAACACACACACCCCCCTGCCTCTGTAGTGAGGATGTATATTTAACATTTATTCACACGTTCCAGGAACATTCGAAGAAAGAAGTACAAGGGTCATGATAAAATTTTATTCCAGTTCAGATTCTCAAATGACATTCATATTAATCAGATTAAAATGATTCAGTCACAACCCCCCCCCCACCCCCTAACTGCTGGGGTCACATGATGCACCTCCATACGCACCACATGGCCGCTGGTCTGGACCTACAGACTGATCTACCGAGGACCACCTGACCTGACCAGGACGTGGTCTCACGTTTGGTCTGAAGTGATCCAACGCTAATTACAAATTACAAATACTCTGACTCTGAAAGAGAACAGACAGCAGACAAGATTTAAACCACATTTTACATGTCTGTCTACATTCTGTTTAGTCACCGGAGCCACAGGAAATGACCCCTAACTGCTTCCTGTCTGATCCATTCGGGAAAATCTGTGATTAACAGGACGGTTCATTATGGCAATGTTTCATATCAATAAAGACAAATCAATCAATCGATTGCTCAATGTTTTGAATGGAGACGGCGAACAAAACAACATATCAGTAGTAACGAAACACACAAAAACAACATGAGATGAAGAACAGCCTTTAAATCGGACCGGAGTCTCTCACTCGTTAGCCCGCTAGTTAGCCACACCGCTAGTTAGTGAACCTGTTTGTTAGCCACGCCGCTAACATAGGGGCTAACACGGAGGGCCGGAAGGGAATGGCGATCATGTGAAAGAGCAGCAGAACATTGTCATCTATCTATCAAGTATAAAAGCCAGCACCAAGTGAAATCATTTAATTCCTAGCGATTTAAAGGCGTTGTGAAAATACTCAGTTCAATACTCAGTTCAATACTCAGTTTAAAACCCTTTCCAGTGCGCGTGAAGCATGCAGCACGACGGACGGCCGCGTGGGGAGGGGGCGAGGGGGCGAGTGGTGGGCGTTTTGGCCTGCCCCGGCGCGTTATGGGACGGTGACCCGGAAGGGCGAGCCGGGGATGTGGTCGTCGCCCCACTTGACCGCTAGGAGGTAGCCGCCGCGCTCCTTCAGCAGATAGCTGACGTTGTACTGGCCGCCGCCCACGTGCCGGACCAGCAGCTCCTCGCAGGGCACCTGGGGGCCGCGGACCCCCACCATCAGCATGTTCTGACCTGGGGACCACAGCGAGAATCCATCAGAAGACACGCGGGTATAAAATATTAGCGTTATCCGCTCGTACGTCAACATCTCGTCAGAATTTTATCTCCTATCACAAGAGGGCGGGGCGGGACTCCTGCGTGCCGATTGGCTGGCTCCCCCGTTCCCCGGGCGGCGCCACTCACCGGCCTTGCTGCAGTCTACCGAGAAGCTGCTCTTCTGCCCCGCGAAGGCCTTGCTGAGGCCTGGGCCTCGACTGAGCACCTTGCCGGCATCAGAGAGGGGCTGGCTGGGGCCGGAGGTCTGCCATGGGCTGCTGGAGGCCTGCACCACCGGGTCCACGGTCAGCGTGGAGGTCTCGCTGGCGTTGGAGACGTGGACCAGCCGAGAACCTGAGAGAGGTCAATAGAGTAGAGACCAGTTGATACAGGTTAGTAGAGACCACTAGAGACCAGTAGAGACCAGTAGAAGCCAGAAGATACCAGTAGAGACTGGTTACTAGAGACCAGTAGAGACCACTAGAGACCAGTAGAGGCAGGGCGGTGGTACCTGAGACACGTGCCCTGAAGGGGCTGTCCTTGATGTGGTTGGGGCCCCCGTACTTGATGCTGATCAGGTAGTTTCCAGGGGCCATGGGGGTGTAGAGGACCCCGGTAGCCCTCGGGGACCTCCTGGCAGTCCATCTTCACCTTGGACGGCCCCTCGATGGTCACCGCCAGGGCCCGGGCCCCGCCGCACGGTTGTTGATGATGAATTCTGACTGGGACCCTGGGAACAGAACAGAGATGACCTCACATTTACCAATAACTGATCAATATGGACGTTATTAGGTCATCACTGACCTGATAGCTGATCTATAAATCTGGATTACTATGTTAGACAGGTAGATCACACCGACAGCGAAGGCAAACAGACAGACATGTAGGTCAGACAGACAGGCAGGTTAAGACAGACGGGGTACCTGTGGTTCCTTTCTCCAGTCCGGTTCCGTAGGCCGACACCAGACCGGGCTCTCCGGTCTGTCCCGGGTCTCCCACTCTGACTGTGAACGGACTTCCTGGGATGTGGGTGTGGTTGAAGGTGACGTGGACGTGATGCACGCCATTCTCCCGCGGGATGAAGCGCACAGCGAACTTATCTGGAGAGAAGGAACCAAACCTGACCGCTTACATCACATCGACTACTAAATATATATATATATATATATATAAAAAAAAAATCTCTCTCTCTCTGTCTCTCACACCACCTCTCTGTCTCTCTCTCTCACCTTTCTCCAGCTCGGTGACTGCACACTCGTCCAGGGCGCCCGATGGAGAGAGAACCTTGGCCTCCATCTTGCCCTGAGCGCCGTTCAGCCGGACAGCGAAGGATGCTGGGTGATTCACCTTCAGACCAGACTCCTACACACACACACACACACACACACACGCACGTATTGTATTGTCTGTAATAATACAATCTTTAATGAAACGTGTTCTATTTACCTGAGCTCTGATTGGTTGAGCTATTGCAGACAGAGGCTTTCAGTCACAACTAATATTAGGAGAGCAGAACATTCTAGAAAGATCTAACTTTTCTACTTCTACACTCTAGTGAAAACAGTAATACCGTGACACTCAACGGGGCCCCCAGCCCAGCCTCACGCGGGGGCCCCGGCCCGGCCCGGCCCAGCCCAGCCCAACTGGCTGGGCGTGGCCCCTGGGGGCGGGCTGGGGGAGGAGTCTTGTCGTGTCTCACCTGAAGGCCAGTAAGAGTGAGGCGGCGAGCGTCGTGGACGGCGGCGACCACGGGGACCAGGTAGGGGCTGTCTGGGATGTGCTGCTCGTTGAACTTCACAGAGACCTCGTAGTCGCCTGAAAAAACACAACACACAGCTAGCATCACAACACACAGCTAGCATCACAATACACAGCTAGCATCACAACACACAGCTAGCATCACAGCTAGCATCACAACACACAGCTAGCATCACAGCTAGCATCACAGCACACAGCTAGCATCACAACACACAGCTAGCAGTGATGCTAGCAAGACAGCTAGCATGCCAGCTAGCATGACAGTTAGCACAGGGAGGTTACCGGGCTCCGGGGCCACGTAGCTGACTCCACACGAGCCGTCCTTGCGGTCCTGGAAGGAGATCTCTGCTCTGCTGGGGCCCTCCACGGCCACCGAGAGGCCCCCGGCCCCCGCCTCACGGGTCCAGATGCAGAACTCAGCTGTCCACACACACACACACACACTCACACACACACACACACACACACACACACACACACACACACACACACACACACACACACACACCTCAGCACATACACTAGTAATATAGCGTGAGTATAGTGCGTGTGTGTGTGTGTGTGTGTGTGTGTGTGAGCATACAAGTGTGTGTGTGTGTGTGTGTGTGTGTGTGTGTGTGTGTGTGTGTGTGTGTGTGTGTGTGTGTGTGTGTGTGTGTGTGTGTGTGTGTGTATGTGTGTGTGTGTGTGTGTACCTGGCTCTCCGACCTGGGCCCCCTCCAGCCCCGGGCCCCCAGCCTTCACCTTGGCAGGGCCCCCCTCTCCCAGGGGCCCCACGGTGAACTGGAAGGGGCTGCCGGGCACGTGTGCGCCCCTGTACCTCACGCTCACGCCGTGCACGCCCATCTCCGTGGGAACGAAGCGCACGCAGTAGGTGCCGTTGCCCACAGCAACCAGCTCGGCCGGCTGTGTGGAGCCTGATGGGGAAGTGACCTCAGCCTTCACTTCCTGTATGTCGATATCTAAAGGAAGAGAAAACATTTTATGACGACAGCATTGGCTGTAATGTGATTGATTATTGATCGGATTATTAGCGTGGAATTATGGGTAATAAAACGACCAGATCAACCGCTTGAACAAGCATGCATAGAGCACACACACACAGGCACACGCACACACACACACACACACACACACATGCATTATGCAAGACGTAGCTACATGCTAGCGCTACGGGACCCCCGCGGTGACCCACCCTCCTCCCTGGCAGACCTGCTGGCCAGCGGGAGCCACAGCTGCACCCTCCACCCCCCACTCCTCCTGGGGGAGGAGTAGGGGCGGGGCCCCGGGCTGCTGGGGGAGGAGCGGGGGCGGGGCCCCGGGCTGCTGGGGGCGGAGCGAGGGTGGGACAGAGACAGGCGCTCGCGGGAGAGAACCAGCAGGAACCAACTCACTGGACCACAGGAAGTCGTGGAGGAAACACAGGAAGTGCAAGAAGACTCCGGAGGAACGGAGGAATGAAGGAAGAGGAGGAGGAGAGGTTAGACAGGAAACGAATCACACAGGACAGGAAGTCGTCTACAGCGAGACGGAAAGAACGGCATGCAACGGCACCGGCTGTTGAGAGCCGCGTGCGCTCTGATTGGTCGCTCGGGTCAGCGTCATCATCTCAACGGCAACACTGACTCTGATTGGAGGGTAGGGCGGCGGAGGGGGGCGTGTCTCGCACCCACCTGGTATCTTGAGGTTGAGGTCGCAGACGCTGCCCACGCTGGCCACCGAGGCGGCGCGCTGGCGGCGGCTCACGCTCTCCCTGATGCGCCCCTCCCCCGACACCAGCACAGAGAACGGACTTCCTGTTGACACATGGCCGCACCGATGTCAGACTAACGACCTCGCCGTGCTCACCGTCCACCGAGAGTCCATGGTACACAAAGTAGCCTCACTTGGATCCTGGTAATGCTTGATCGGGGTGTGTGCTGGTACGGTACCAGGGACGTGTGCTAGCAGGGGTGTGTGCTAGTACGGTACCAGGGGTGTGTGCTAGTACGGTACCAGGGGTGTGTGCTAGTACGGTACCAGGGACGTGTGCTAGTGCGGTACCAGGGGTGTGTGCTAGTACGGTACCAGGGACGTGTGCTAGTACGGTACCAGGGACGTGTGCTAGTGCGGTACCAGGGGTGTGTGCTAGTACGGTACCAGGGACGTGTGCTAGTAGGGTACCAGGGGTGTGTGCTAGTGCGGTACCAGGGGTGTGTGCTAGTACGGTACCAGGGACGTGTGCTAGTAGGGTACCAGGGGTGTGTGCTAGTGACGGTACCAGGGGTGTGTGCTAGTACAAGTACAGGACGTGGTGCTAGTAGGGGGTACCAGGGGTGTGTGCTAGGACGGTACCAGGGACGTGTGCTAGTAGGGTACCAGGGGTGTGTGCTAGCAGGGTACCAGGGGTGTGTGCTAGCAGGGTACCAGGGGTGTGTGCTAGTACGGTACCAGGGACGTGTTCCTCAGCAAAGCGGATGGAGACCAGGTAGGTCCCTGGTTCCGTGGGGCAGTAGGAGACCCCACAGGTCCCGTCCTCCAGGTCCTCTGTCTGGATGTCCACCTTACTGGGACCCTCCACAGCCAGGGCCAGACCCCCGTATCCTAGCAACACACAGTATTACTGTAGTACTACACATCACCTGTATATTACTGTAGTACTACACATCACCTGTGTATTAATGTAGTACTACACATCAGCTGTATATTACACATCACCTGTATATTACTGTAGTACTACACATCACCTGTATATTACTGTAGTACTACACATCACCTGTATATTACTGTAGTACTACACATCACCTGTGTATTACTGTAGTACTACACATCACCTGTGCAGTTCAAACTTCACATGGACTTAATGTCTCTCTATCGAAGATTCCAATCGTCTCAGATTCACTTACAGTACAGTAGTAGGACTACAGTACTAGTCTGTACTACAGTACATGAGTACTACTGCAGTAGTGAGTGAGTGAGTGAGAGTGAGTGAGAGAGAGAGAGTGTCTGTCTGTCTGTCTGGGCCTGTGTGTGTGTGTGTGTGTGTGTGTGTGTGTGTGTGTGTGTGTATGTAAGTGTGTGGTGTGTGTGCGTTTTAAAATTCGTGTACCTGAACGTCTTGCAGTGTCCACCACGGAAGGCAGGCGTTGGTGAAAGGTGGTCCCACGGACACCAGCCCTCCCCACGAGCCCGGACCCGGCTGGCCTCCCCGATCTCAGACTGGACCACGAGGATGGACAGCGGACTGTTGGGGATGTGCTGGCCGCCCTTCAGGATGCTGACGCGGTGCTCCCCCACCTCCCGCGGAATGAACGGATACCTGCAGGGGCGCAACCGCTCAATACTACCACTACTATAAACTAGTACTACACACATATACTAGTACTAACACACTATACACACTATATAATACTAGTACATGACACAACTATATATTAGTATTTACACACTATACACACTATATAGCACTAGTACTACACACTATATACTAGTACTACACACTATATGTATGTGCAATATTCCTCATGCGCAATACTACTCCTCACTTGTACTTCTCAATACCACTTAGCTCTATTTTTCCTTAGGCTTATTCACTGTAAATTTGTAAATGTATTATCGTATTTTATTAATAAGATAAGATAAAACTTTATTAATCCCGAAGGAAATTCTTGTGCCAGGTTGCATAGCAATACAGTACAATAAAACAATAGAGAAATCAACAGAATAATAAAAATTAACTAACAGATTTACAAATGTACAGTCAAGATATAAAAATATATCGGCAAGATAAGTTATTCAGACGGCGAAAACTATTAGGCATAATTGAAGTGTAATACTGTGATAATAATAATGGTTAGGGGACGTATTGCACCTGATAGAAAGAATATTGAGAATAACGCACATAATGTTGAAAGGTAATGTAGGAGAGGTATTGGACATGATCTATTGTTTATTACTCTATCTTTTATTATTCTATTGCTATGCTTATGTTGTCGTATTTTCTGAGCAACCTCTGGCACAAGAATTAATTCTATCTTATCACAACCTGCAGGGTTCTGGGTTAACACCTGACTGGGTTCCTTATATAATATATAATGTATAATGTATAATGTATAATATATAATCTATAATCTATGACATGTGTCTATATGCAGTCGTCTGACCGATGTGGTTGTTGGCGAGGCGTTTGAGGAGGCAGGGCTCCGCGCGGCCAGAGGGTGCGGAGATGCTGGCGGTCAGCAGGCTGAGGTCAGTCTCCATGATGTCCAACGAGAAGTCTGCTGCAGAGCCCAGCTTCACCTGGGAGCGCTGCTGATTCCTCTACACACACACACACACACACACACACACACACACACACACACACACACACACACACACACACACACACACACACAGTATTACAGCAGATCTTGTATATACAAGTAATATCGTCAAAAGAATTATCCTCATATCAGTAAGATAACTATCAATTCCAATCAACTGTACATTTTTACTGTCTGTTTTCTGATCAGCCTAGGCCCCTCCCACCCACAAGCCTAGGCCCCTCCCACCCACAAGTCTAGCCTCACCCACCCACTCGTCTAGCCTCACCCACCCACTCGTCTAGGCCCCTCCCACCCACTCATCTAGGCCCCGCCCACCCACACATCTAGGCCCCTCCCACCCACACATCAAGGCCCCTCCAACCCATAAGTCTAGGCCCCTCCCACCCACACATCTAGACCCCTCCCACTCACAAGTCTAGGCCCCTTGCAGCCACAAGTCTAGGCCCCTACCAGGCACATGTCTAGACCCCTCCCACCCACAGGTCGAGGCCCCTCCCACCCACACATCGAGGCCCCTCCCAGTCACAAGTCTAGGCCCCTCCCACCCACAGCCCGAGGGCCCCTCCCACCCACAGTCGGTGGCCCCGCCCACCCCCAGCCCAGAGGCCCCGCTCACCCGTGATGCGCGCGGTGAAGGGGCTGCCAGCGATGTGCAGGTGGTTGTAGCGGACCAGGACGCTGTAGTCCCCGGGCAGCGTGGGCAGGTAGGTGACGGAGCACGTCCCGTCCTGGTTGTCCACGCAGCTGATATCCGCCTTAGAGGGACCCTCGATGGCCAGGTCCAGACCCCCTGGGGACCGCAGATACAGACACATTATCATCATTATCATCATTATTATTTCCTTATTAATATCCTGATTATTTTCCTGCCCAGTTTCCGAGGACGACTTCCTGGATGGTTCTGTGTAACAAAGCGTTTCTCCAGCAGTTAACGGCCTGCGAGTCTTCCCCTCACCTGGTGGTGCCGGTGTTGAGCCGAGCACAACTCCAGGGAGATCTGAACCCAACTCAATAAACCAGTAAACAGAAACACTTTGTCTACAGAAGTGATTTGTTCTTCTACCAGGGAGCCAATCATGCTTACTAATTAATCATTTGTCGCTCGACTCGACTGGCCTACAAAAGTAAAACTGTATGAAAACTTTGGGGGTTTTCTAAACTGATGCTATGCAGTGCAAAATACTCTCAGTTATACGTAGAGCGAGTATGGTCAGCACTGTTATCGTAGTTATAGGTAGGTATAGGTATAATCGGTACTAATACAGCAGTATTAGGCATAATCCGTACTATTACAGCAGTATTAGGTACAATCCGTAATACTACAGTACAGTAGTATTAGGTATAATCGGTACTACTACAGCAGTATTAGGTATAATCCGTACTACTACAGCAGTATTGGGTATAATCCGTACTACTGCAGTAATATAATCGTACCTTCTGCTGCGTCCTGAGTGCAGATGGTGAAGGCAGCCACCTTGTTGGCGGTTCCGTACACGAGGCCGGGTCCGAAGGCCGTGACGCTGGGGGTGCTGGCCTGGTTCACGTAGAACTGGAGAGGGGACTCTGCACACACAATATAGACACATATATATATATATATATATATATATATATAGATATACATCGTGTGTGTGCCTGTGCGTGTGCATGCGCGTGTGTATTTACTGCCCAACATCATGTGCAATACTCTCCATATCATGTGCTATATTATTATTATTAATATCATGTTACCTCTAAATATTACCTGTAATACTACCTCTCATCTCCTCTCATCATGTGCTATATTATTATTATTAATATCATGTTACCTCTAAATATTACCTGTAATACTACCTCTCATCTCCTCTCATCATCGTGTGCAATATTCTTAATATTCTTTCTATCAGGTGCAATACGTCCCCTAACAATTATTATTATCACAGTATTTCACTTCAATTATGGCAAATTGTTTTCGCCGTCTGAATGCCTTATCTTTCCATTATATTTGTATATTTTGACTGTACATTTGTAAATCTGTTAGTTTATTTGTATTATTCTGTGTATTTCCCTATTGTTTTATTGTACTGTATTGCTATGCAACCTGGCACAAGAAGTTCTATCTTATCTTATCTTACCAGGGATGTGCACTCCATTGTACTTGATGTGCATCTCGTGGAGCCCCGCCTCGCTGGGGGAGAACTGGACGGTCACTGTGCCGTCCAGGTTGTCTCTGATCAGAGGCTCCGCCCTCCGTCCCGACGGCATCATCACCTCACCTGCGGCAGGGGCGGCGCTATGAGACTCACCTGTCACACAACACCTGAGGCCAGAGCTCATGCAACAGATGTTGGTACTGTTGCACTCAGAATGGCACATCTGCTCTTATCCCAGCTATTATGATATGTTATACTGATGATATTTATATAAATATAAATGTAAATGTAAATGTAAGGGATGAGGATGAGAACGTCTCTCATCCTGCCCATCTCTCATCTCCCCGTCTCACCAGTGATGTCTCCTTTAGAGAGAGAGAAGGGGATGATCATATCGAACGGCCGGAACCCTCTGTTCACACTGCTGCCATCTGACGTCACCTGAGAGAGAGAGAGAGAGAGAGAGAGAGTTCTGATCATGTTCTTATGAGTTTGAGGGCAACATGAAGAGCCACATAAAAATAGGGAAGATGCGTGCGTGTGTGTGCGTGTGCGTGTGTGTACCCAGGGTTGGAAGCCGACTCCAGGAGTGTGTTGCTGCTGGAGAGACGTCTGCTGTTGCATCATGGGAACCTCATCCACCGCCTGGAGACAAGAGCATCAATTACACACACACACACACACACACACACACACACACACACACACACACAGACAGACACAGACAGACACAGACAGACAGACAGACAGACAGACAGACAGACAGCCACCCGCCCACCCACCCACCCCCACCCACCGTGACAGTGAAGGGGCTCTGGGGGACGTCCTGCCCCCCGAAGCGGACATAGATGTGGTAGGTCCCGGGGGCGGAGGCCGTGTAGAAGAGGTCGTAGGTCCCGTCCTGGTTCTCCACCACCCGCGCCTCCACCTCCCTGCCGTCGGGCTGCACCACCACGCACCCCACCCCCCCCATCCCAGCATGCCGTGCGTCCACCAGCAGGTCCAGCTCCTCGCCCACGGCCACCGTAGGGCCCACGCCCTGACCTGCGGGGGTCACAGGTCGTAGGGGTCAGAGGTCAGAAGGGCGGTAGGTGTATGAATATTAATACTAGAGTATTATCTGCTAGCACCTAGCCTGGTTTGCATCTAGCCTGGTTAGCACCTAGCTACAGCTAGCATCTAGCCTTTACCATGGTCATCACTTAGCTTCAGCTAGCATGAGGATATACACTATATGGCCAAAATTCAGTGGACACCCCAACTAATTATTGCGTTCAGGTGTTTCAGCCACACCCATTGCTAACAGGTGCATACAATCAAGCACATTGTGCCCCTTAGTTCCAGTGAAGGGTATGCTTAATGCTACAGGATATGAAGACATCTTTCAACTTTGTGGCAACAGTTTGAGGAAGGTCCTTTGCTGTTCCAGCATGACTGTGCCCCTGTGCACAAAGCAAGGTCCATAAAGACACGGTTAGACGAGTTTGGTGTGGAGGAACTTGATTGGCCTGCACAGAGCCCTGACCTCGACCCCATTGAACACCTTTGGGAGGAATTAGAAGGCCGATTGCAACAGTGCCTGACCTCACAAATGCTCTTTTGGCTGAATGGCCACAAATTCCCACAGACACACTCCAGAATCTAGTGGAAAGCCTTCTCAGAAGAGGCCGCTGTCATCGCCACAAAGGAGGGTCCAACTCCATATTAATGCCCATGGTTTTAGAATGGGATGTCCAACAAGCTCATATAGGTGTGATGCTCAGGTGGCCACTGACTTTTGGCCATATAATGTATTATGGGGTGGCTACCGGAGACGGTGCACTGGCTAGCGTCCCCGCACGGCGCGGCGCGGACGCGGTACGGCGACATGGGGACGTCCTGCCCTCCGTAGGTCACCCGCACGCCGTAGCGGCCCTTCAGCTCCGGGACGTAGGTCACCCGCCACGTCCCATCCCCGTTGTCATGGATACTGGCCGGCTTGGCCTTCCCATCCTGGTCCTGAGGAGAGAGGGCAGCGAGTCAGCTAGCACCTAGCCTGGTTAGCACCGAGCTACAGCTAGCACCTAGCCTGGTTAGCACCGAGCTACAGCTAGCACCTAGCCTGCTTAGCTAGTATCTAGCCTGATTAGCACTTAGCTACAGCTAGTATCTAGCCTGGTTAGGACTTAGCTACAGCTAGCATCTAGCCTTGTTAGCACTTAGCTACAGCTAGTATCTAGCCTGGTTAGGACTTAGCTACAGCTAGCATCTAGCCTTGTTAGCACTTAGCTACAGCTAGCATCTAGCCTTGTTAGCGCCGAGCTAGTTAGTTTCTAGTCTGGTTAGCACTTAGCTACAGCTAGCATCTAGCCTTGTTAGCGCCGAGCTACAGTTAGTTTCTAGCCTGGTTAGCAATTAGCTACAGCTAGCATCTAGCCTGCTTAGCGCCGAGCTACAGCTAGCATGTGTTGCTCACGGTGACGGTGACCCCCAGCTCGGCGCGCCCGGCGGCGGAGGCGTCCACGGTGAAGTGGGTGGGGAGGCTGGCCAAGACCCCCGAGGTCAGACCCGGACCGCTGGCCTGGACCCGGCTGGCGTCGTAGGTGGGCTGGACCCGCAGCTTGAAGGGGCTGGGGTCACATAGTCATGGTTATTACACTGTCTAACCCCTACCTGTCTGTCCAACAGTGGGTCCACTGTCTAACCCCTACCTGTCTCTGTATCCATTATCTAACCCATACCCGTCTGTCTGGGTGGTGTCTGGGTGATGGTGTGGGTGGTGTGTGGGTGGTCACAGGTCGTAGGGGTCAGAGGTCAGAAGGTCGGTAGGTGTATGAATATTAATACTAGAGTATTATCTGCTAGCACCTAGCCTGGTTTGGGTGGTGTGTGGGTGGTGTGTGGGTTGTGGTGTCTGGGTGGTGGTGTCTGGGTGGTGGTGTCTGGGTGGTGGTGTCTGGGTGGTGTGTCTGGCTGGTGGTGTCTGGGTGGTGTGTGGGTGGTGTGTGGGTGGTGGTGTGGGTGGGTGGTGGTGTGTGGGTGGTGGTGTGGGTGGTGTGTCTGGGTGGTGGTGTGTGGGTGGTGGTGTGGGTGGTGTGTCTGGGTGGTGTCTGGGTGGTGGTGTGTGGGTGGTGTGTCTGGGTGGTGGTGTGTGGGTGGTGGTGTGGGTGGTGTTACTGGGTGGTGGTGTGTGGGTGGTGGTGTGGGTGGTGTGTCTGGGTGGTGGTGTGTGGGTGGTGGTGTGGGTGGTGTGTCTGGGTGGTGGTGTGTGGGTGGTGTGTCTGGGTGATGGTGTGTGGGTGGTGTGTGGGTGGTGGTGTGGGTGGTGTACCTGCGTGGGACGTCCTGCTCCGCGTATCGCACTGCCAGGACGTGGACTCCCTCCACGGTGGGGGTGTAGGACACACTGTGGGTCCCGTCCCCGTTGTCCTGCACCTGGACGGGCTCAGCCACACCTGGCCCCGCCCACCTCGTTAGCACTGATCTACAGCTAGCACCTAGCCTGGTTAGCACCAAGCTACAGCTAGCACCTAGCCTGGTTAGCACCAAGCTACAGCTAGCACCTAGCCTGGTTAGCACCGAGCTACAGCTAGGACCTAGCCTGGTTAGCACCGAGCTACAGCTAGGACCTAGCCTGGTTAGCACCGAGCTACAGATAGCACCTAGCCTGGCTAGCACCGAGCTACAGCTAGCACCTAGCCTGGTTAACACCGAGCTACAGCTAGCACCTAGCCTGGTTAGCACCGACCTACAGCTAGGACCTAGCCTGGTTATTTATGACATTTGTAGTAGTTGTAGTACTACTTGTAGTATTTGTAGTCCTTGTAGTAATAAAACTTGTCGTGATAGCAGTAATATTTTAGTAGTAATAGTTGCCATTATAATCATCCTCATCATATCATAGTATTTGTGGCAGTATTGAATGTGTAATATCCGTAGTACTACTGGTAATATCTGTAGTAGTACTGGTAATATCCGTAATACTACTGGTAATATTAGTAGTACTGGTAATGTCCGTAGTACTACTGGTAATATCCGTAGTACTACTGGTAGTAGGAGTGGGGGGGAGGAGCTACCTTTGGGGGCGGTGAGGGTGACGGCCAGTGGGGCGTGGCCTGCCTTGCTGCAGTCCACGTTGAAGCTCTGGGGGACGTCGGCTCGCACACCTGAGCCCACGCCTGGACCGCTCACCTGCACCTTGCTGGGATCCACCTTGTCCTGCACCTGCACCTTAAACGGACTTCCTGCAGGACACCCGGGAGGAGGTCAGGGGTTAGCGAACAAGTTTCCTATTGTTTGTTTGATTGTTTGATTGATTGATTGATTGTCGGCCAATTGGCTGCAGCGGGCGGTGTTTGCGTGCTGCTTTGTTTCATCGTTTCATATCTGGCAACCCGGCGTAGTCCAAGAACAGGGAGTCACCGACCAAAGCAGGATGTAGACTCAACATGTTGCCTTTATCGCTAAAACGTGTTGCAGATTACACCTCTAATAAGCCGTGTGCTCTATATAAGATAAGATTGAACTTTATTAATCCAGAAGGAAATTCTTGTGCCAGGTTGCATAGCAATACAGTACAATAAAACAGTAGAGAAATCAACAGAATAATAAAAATAAACTAACAGATTTACAAATGTACAGTCAAAATATAAACAAGCAAGATAAGGCATTCAGACAATTTGGCATAATTGAAGTGTAATACAGCTGTGATAATAATAATGGTTTGGGGACGTATTGCACCTGATAGAAAGAATATCTGGAGTGGCACTAGTGCAGTCTATACAGCAGACACCATCCAGGCTTCTGATGAACCAGGAAGTTAAACCCTGAGCCACCGCCGACCTCCCACTGAGCTCTCCCTGGAACCGCTCGTAACACATTAGCAGCGGCTAATTACTAGCAGACGGCGCGCTAACGCCCTCGTTAACCCGCGGAAGCGTAAACACAGACCGTGATGTCATGGAGACGCCAGCGAGCCCATAAATACGCCAACGTATCATTACTTTAAGTGGAACGTTCCAGTCGGGTTTCGTGACATCACCCTGAACCGCTGGAGATCAGTTTTACGACGTGCAGCGGCTCAGGGTGGGAACGATTCCCTGGGATACGCAGTAACAGACCGGACGGACACGTCAGGACTCACAAGCGGCACCGATCGATGAGGTTGCCACGTTAATTATTATGATTATTTTCAATATGTTAACAATTAAAATGGCTACTTTTTACTTTTGTACTTTGAGTACATTTCAGAGCGTATCTGTATCTGTACTTCTACTGAAGTAAAGGATGTGGATACTTTTGCCACCTCTGCTGGTGTCCACGCAGCGCTGGTACCTGGGATGTGTTCTCCTCCGTAGGTGATGTTGACGTCGTACGGTCCTGCGGTGGACGGGACGTACTCCACGCTGCAGCTGCCGTCCTTGTTGTCCTCACACGACATCTTGGACTCGGACGGGCCCTCCACCGTGATGCCCAGACCCCCGACACCGGCCCCCCTGCAACCCACAAACCCCCATACTGTCAGACCCCCCCCAGAGTCAGACCCCCCTGCACCCCACAACCCCCACGCTGTCAGACCCCCCCAGAGTCAGACCTGTAGTACCACATGTAGTACTACCTGGTGAGTATGTAGTACTACCTGGTGGGTATGTAGTAGTACCTGGTGAGTATGGTGAAGTGGTTCGGTGTGTTAGTGAGGGCCTCCCTGAGTCCGGGTCCTGAGGCGTGTACCCTGCTGGGGTCGCAGCCCTCGCAGACCACCACACTGCGGGGACACGGGGGGACCTCGGTGTCCTGGTAGAACACCTGGACGCTGTGGACACCTGGGACACACACACACACACACACACACAGTATCAAGTGTTAGTATCCTTGTCATAAGGAGTGTTCTAGTATTAAGGAGGCAGCAGTGTAGTATAGTGTAGTATTAGTGTAGTATAGTATTAGTGTAGTATTGTGTAGTATTAGTGTAGTATAGTGTAGTATAGTGTAGTATTAGTGTAGTATTGTGTAGTATTACTGTCGTATAGTATTCGTGTAGTATTGTGTAGTATAGTATTGTGTAATATTAGTGTAGTATAGCATTAGTGTGGTATAGTATTAGTGTAATATAGAATTAGTGTAGTATAGTATTCGTGTAGTATTAGTGTAGTATTAGTGTAGTATTAGTGTAGTATTAGTATAGTATTAGTATAGTATTTACCCTTCTCATACGGAGTGTATTCTACAGCATAGGTTCCGTCTGCGTTGTCTCTCACCACACACTCTGTCACCTGACCCCCAGGACCCCTGACCTCCGACCTCACATGGTCACCTCCCAGCCGGGTCAGGGGTCGCGCGTCCACCGTGAACTCTGTGGTCGCTTCTCTGTAGACTGGGGGGAGGGAGGGACACACACACACACACACACACACACACACACACACACACACACACACACACACACACACACACACACACACACACACACACACACACACACACACACACACACACACACACACACACACACACACACACACACACTTAGGAGGCCAGTAAGAGGAGGTGACAGGAGGAGAGAGGAGGCGAGGAGGTGAGGAGAGAGGAGGTGAGGAGGTGAGGAGAGAAGAGAAGAGAGGAGAGAGGTGAGGAGAGAGAAGAAGAGGAGAGGAGAGAGGAGAGAGGAGAGAGGAGGTGGTGTCCAGGTGTCTCTACCTGTCCCGTCCACTCCGGGCCCGGAGACCTGGACCTGGGAGGTGTCCAGGGCCGGCAGAACGCCGACGCTGCGGGGGAACCCGGGGGCCGGCTGCCCCCCGTAGCGTAGCATCAGGGTGTAGCGGCCGGCGCTAAGCGGGGCGTAGCTCACTGCGTAGCTGCCCCCCCCGCGGTGCACCACCTCTGTCCTCGCCCCCGGCCCTGGGGGGCACAGGAAGTGATGTCAGAGCAGGGCAGGAAGTGACATGAAACAGACAGACAGGTGTTGAGGTGATCAGATCGGCAAAGGTCACAGCGTGTCATACGTGGAGAGGAAGTGACCCGTGTTCTTACCAGAACCAGGTGACTCTGGCCCCGCCTCCAGGGTCAGCTGACCTGGACCCGCTCTGGAACAATCCACGTTGAACTCACTGACCTCACCCACCTGGGGGGGGGGGGGAGAGGTTAGATGAAGAGACTGAACCCATCCTTCTCCATTGTTCTACAGACCACCTGTGACCTTTGACCTGTCGGTGACCTGGAGGAGGAACTCACCTTGGCTCTCTGGAGGCCCAAGCCCGAGGAGAGAGGGGAGGAGAGGAGGTGAGGAGAGGAGGTGAGGAGAGAGGAGGTGAGGGGTGGAAAGAGGAAGTGAGGAGAGGAGAGGAGGTGAGGAGAGGAGAGAGGAGGTGAGGAGGTGAGGAGGTGAGGAGAGGAGGTGAGGAGAGGAGAGAGGAAGTGAGGAGAGGAGAGGAGGTGAGGGAGAGAGGAGGTGAGGAGAGGAGAGAGGAGAGAGGAGGTGAGGAGAGGAGGGAGGAGGTGAGGAGAGAAGAGAGGAGGTGACTCACCTTGGCCCTCTGGAGGCCCGAGCCCGAGACCACCACCTGACTGGGGTCAAAGGGCATGAGGACGTCGGCCCTGAACGGTGACCCCGGGACGTGGACTTCCTCAAACAGGATGTTGACCAGGTAGTCCCCGGGCTCCGTAGGCAGGTAGGACAACAGAGCAGGTCCCGTCCCCGTTGTCCGAGCACTCGATCTTGGCCTCGGTGGGGCCCTCCACGGTGAGGCCCAGGCCCCCGGTCCCCCGCCCTTGGTGTCGATGGAGAAGAGGGCGGGGCTGCCCACCACGCCACCCTTCAGCCCGGGGCCCGAGGCCTTCACCTGCAGGGGGGCAGGTCAGTGGGTCAGCGGGTGAGCGGGTCAGCAGGTCAGCAGGTCAGCAGGTCAGCAGGTCAGCAGGTCAGCGGGTCAGCGGGTCAGCAGGTCAGCGGGTCAGGGTGGGACTGAGGGCTCCGGTCTACATGGTGACCACCCACACATGTCCAGTTAGCTAGCCGCGCATTGTAAACAAATGACCTACAGACCGAGAGACAGACCTACAGACAGAGACAGACCTACAGACAGAGAGACAGACCTACAGACAGAGATACAGACAGAGATACAGACCTACAGACAGAGATACAGACAGAGAGACAGACCTACAGACAGAGATACAGACAGAGATACAGACCTACAGACAGAGAGACAGACCTACAGAATATAGTTGAGAGGCTTTGAAACTCACATGTTCAAACAGCATCCATGTCTGCAGCTGGCTGGATGTGTGTGTGTGTGTGTGTGTGTGTGTGTGTGTGTGTGTGTGTGTGTGTGTGTGTGTGTGTGTGTGTGTGTGTCTTTGCTGGGGTCGGGGGGCAGCTGGGCCTCGAGGGAGAAGGGGCTCCCCGGGACCGGGTGTCCGTCGTAGGTCACCTCCAGGGCGTGGGGCCCCTCCTCCCTGGGGGTGTAGCGCACCACGCTACGACTAGCAAGGTACACACACACACACACACACACACACACACACACACACACACACACAACACACACACACACACACACACACACATCCAGCCAGCTGCAGACATGGATGCTGTTTGAACATGTGAGTTTCAAAGCCTCTCAACTATATTCTGTAGGTCTGTCTCTCTGTCTGTAGGTCTGTATCTCTGTCTGTATCTCTGTCTGTAGGTCTGTCTCTCTGTCTGTATCTCTGTCTGTAGGTCTGTATCTCTGTCTGTATCTCTGTCTGTAGGTCTGTCTCTCTGTCTGTAGGTCTGTCTCTGTCTGTAGGTCTGTCTCTCGGTCTGTAGGTCATTTGTTTACAATGCGCGGCTAGCTAACTGGACATGTGTGGGTGGTCACCATGTAGACCGGAGCCCTCAGTCCCACCCTGACCCGCTGACCTGCTGACCTGCTGACCCGCTGACCTGCTGACCTGCTGACCTGCTGACCTGCTGACCTGCTGACCCGCTCACCCGCTGACCCACTGACCTGCCCCCCTGCAGGTGAAGGCCTCGGGCCCCGGGCTGAAGGGTGGCGTGGTGGGCAGCCCCGCCCTCTTCTCCATCGACACCAAGGGCGCGGGGACCGGGGGCCTGGGCCTCACCGTGGAGGGCCCCACCGAGGCCAAGATCGAGTGCTCGGACAACGGGGACGGGACCTGCTCTGTGTCCTACCTGCCTACGGAGCCCGGGGACTACCTGGTCAACATCCTGTTTGAGGAAGTCCACGTCCCGGGGTCACCGTTCAGGGCCGACGTCCTCATGCCCTTTGACCCCAGTCAGGTGGTGGTCTCGGGCTCGGGCCTCCAGAGGGCCAAGGTGAGTCACCTCCTCTCTTCTCTCCTCACCTCCTCCCTCCTCTCCTCACCTCCTCTCTCCTCTCTCCTCTCCTCACCTCCTCTCTCCTCACCTCCTCTCCTCTCCTCACTTCCTCTCTCCTCTCCTCACCTCCTCTCCTCACCTCCTCACCTCCTCACCTCCTCTCTCCTCTCCTCACCTCCTCTCCTCTCCTCACTTCCTCTTTCCACCCCTCACCTCCTCTCTCCTCACCTCCTCTCCTCACCTCCTCTCCTCCCCTCTCTCCTCGGGCTTGGGCCTCCAGAGAGCCAAGGTGAGTTCCTCCTCCAGGTCACCGACAGGTCAAAGGTCACAGGTGGTCTGTAGAACAATGGAGAAGGATGGGTTCAGTCTCTTCATCTAACCTCTCCCCCCCCCCCCAGGTGGGTGAGGTCAGTGAGTTCAACGTGGATTGTTCCAGAGCGGGTCCAGGTCAGCTGACCCTGGAGGCGGGGCCAGAGTCACCTGGTTCTGGTAAGAACACGGGTCACTTCCTCTCCACGTATGACACGCTGTGACCTTTGCCGATCTGATCACCTCAACACCTGTCTGTCTGTTTCATGTCACTTCCTGCCCTGCTCTGACATCACTTCCTGTGCCCCCCAGGGCCGGGGGCGAGGACAGAGGTGGTGCATGAATCTCCATGAAAATATATAAATATAAGAAGAAGAAAAAAAGAAAAAAATATATATATGTAGTTTCTACCCGGTCAAGGTCGTCATGTGATTACACGTCGTCCAAAAAAAAAAAGAAAAAAGAAAAAACGGGAATAGAGCCAAGAGCAACCGGGCTCTCCTCTCCGCAGGGCCGCCGCCACGTGATTGGTTGTTTATTGGTTCTGAAAGCCGAGTCACGGTGACGACCGCTCCGCTGGGCCCCCGCCGACGAGCCCTGACCCCCCCTCCGTCTCACGTGCACGTGAGACGGAGGGGGGGTCAGGGCTCGGCGTCGGTCGACTGCAGTGCACGGCCCCGACTTTAAGACCTCGCGTTACAGCATGCGACTTTAATATTATTATTATTATTTTTTAAATGATAGCTTGACTATGTCATTGTTCTTTCCAAGGTACAGCGATTTCGCTTTTCCGTTAAGCTGCCGTCACATGATCTTTTTAAATGTGCGATGCGCTCACCGCTACGTAGGGCGCAGAGGTATAAGTCACCAAAAAGTGGCGAGGACGCTTTTCAGATATACGACTCACTGCACACTGCACAGACACACACACACACACACACACACACACACACACACACACACACACACAAACACACAAAACAACAGAACAGCAAAGCTAAAACTAAATCCATCATCAACTTTCCCATTCCGACCCCCTGCCCCCCCCATATACACACACATACTGTACACACACACCACACACACACACACACACACACACACACACACACTCACCATAGACACACACACACCACAGCCTTCCATCACTCGCAGTAAAAACCCAAGAATCATCGCTCAGCGAGAGAAAGAACAAACTGAGAGTGAAAATGAATAACTACTCACCAAGGGGTGTACGCCTCGCTATCTGTCTTCTCTCTTCAACAAAAGCTGTCCGACCGGCATCGGGAAGGTCCCGGGTCCAAACGCCGATGTGCTCCTCAATATTCAGACAAAATTCAGACCTTAATGTCGGGGAAACGTCACTTTATAGCCACTAAGCTAGTCATCTTAGCGCTGTTTCAAAGCTAAATGCTAACACATTAAAGAATAAAAGGAATGCATGAAAACATATACTGTATATATATATATATGATATATATGGTATTGATACATATATAGTTTTTGGGAATATTTGTGGAATATACCCACCCACTATGCTTCACACATACACACACACACACACACTCTTTCACAGGCGCCAAAGTCAAGTTTATTTATATTATACTCTCTATCTGTGTCTCAAAGGGCTTCACGGAGCCACATCCAAATGAGATCGGACGGCACCCCGTGGCGCGCTAACCCTCGAACGTGCGAAGAAAACGCTCCCAAAAATATCCCAAAATATCCCGTGGGAAAAGGGATGAAGCCGCGGAGGGGAACGCCACCTCGGCTAGAGGCCGACGCCGCGGCCTGGATAAACTGTAGGTGTCGGCTCGCCGGGGGGAACATCGTAGCGTTGGGGGCGAGTTTGGCGGTTCGTTTTAGCCAGGAAAAAGACGGAAGAAAAGTTATAAACGGCGATATATCGGTCGGTGTTTTCAGCGAAAATTTGATCGTAGAAAAATTCTAATTGTCTTTCCTACACACAGTTAAAGTTTAGCATTTTGGAAAAACTATTCCAGTAATTGTATTGTATTGGTACCACATTACATTTAGCATTTAGCATTGCGTATTTAGCATGAAAAATAAACACGACATCAGACACTGCAACTAAGCAGAAACAGGAGACGGGGGGAGACAAGCCAAGGTCATTTCAACCCGTTTTTAAAGTCTAAATTAAATTATTCCGCTATTATCGTACACAATATGTGTCCTTTAGTGGAGACGTTTATCCGAAGCGCCTTACAATAGCGTTGCAATAGCTCTTCTTTCTCACCCCCTCGTTCACTCCCTCTCTCTCTCAGTCTCCGCCTCCTAACCCCCCCCCCCCCCCTCTCTGACATCTGTTGTGAGTCAGATCCTCGTGGGCCAGGAATAGATTCAGCGGGACGGCTTTTACACACCTCAGCTGGAGCCCAAATGCAGAGGATTCCTCACCTCACAGCGACCCTGTGAGACGCACGCACATAAACACACACACACACACACACACACACACACACACACACACACACACACACAGTGACCCTATAAGTCACACTGCATGAACACACACACACCTCATAGTGACTTGATAACACGCACTGCATAAACACACAGACACAGTGACCCTATGAGACGCACTGCATGAACACACAGACACAGTGACCCTATAAGTCGCACTGCATGAACACACAGACACAGTGACCCTATAAGTCGCACTGCATAAACACACAGACACAGTGACCCTATAAGTCGCACTGCATGAACACACAGACACAGTGACCCTATGAGACGCACTGCATAAACACACAGACACAGTGACCCTATAAGTCGCACTGCATGAACACACAGACACAGTGACCCTATGAGACGCACTGCATAACACACGCACACAAGTTTCAAGTTCAAGTATTTTTATTGTAACTTCACAATTTACACGTGAGTATAAACAGTGAGTTAAAAACTTTTTGTGCAAAACGCCCGACAGCCGACAGTAATTATAAAAGAACACAAAATAGAGTAAAACTACAAAATAGAAATAGAACTATAAATAGAATTCTATATAAAATACGTAAATGAAATCTAAAATGAAATGGAATTATACAGTAAAATATCCATACACATATAAATCGATGTACTAAAATATACATTGTTATATGCTGTATGCTGACATTCACAGAATGTCACGGGAATACCTTCCCAGACAGTCGACACCAACACTAGCACCAGCAGTTGGCACCAGGACTAGCACTAACACCAGCACCAGCACTAGCAGTAACACTAGCACCAGGACCAGCACTAGCAGTAACACCAGCACAGCACTAGCACCAACACTTAGCGCTAGCATTTAGACATTGATGCCGAACTTGTTCAGCAGCCTGATGGCCTGACTGTGGAAGCTGTCTCTGAATCTGCTCGTGTGGCATTTGATACTGCGTATCGCCTGCCTGACGGTAGAGTGTGTACAGTTCGTGGCTGGGGTGGTTATTGTCTTTAATAATTCCGTTTGGCCTTGGCCACGCACCGCCTGGTGTATATATCCAGGAGGGAGGGAAAGCTCACCTCCAACGATGTACTGGGCCGTCCGCACCACCCTCTGTAAGTGTTTCTACGCTCCAGTGCGGTTGCAGTTCCCGACCAGACGGTGATGCATCCTGTGAAAACATCTCGATGGTACAGGAGTAAGAATGTTCTGAGGATGCGGGGGCACATGTTGAATTTCCTCAGTCGCCTGAGGAAATACAGGCGTTGTTGGGCCTTTTTCACCACGTGTTGTGAGTGTGCGTGGTCCATGTGAGGTCCTCGAGATGTGCACGCCGAGAACTTGAAGCTGCTGACCCTCTCATACTGCAGCACCGTCGATGGAGATGGGGGCGTGCTTCCCTCTCCGCTTCCTGTAGTCCACGATCAGCTCCCTTGGTTCTTCTTGACGTTGAGGGCGAGGTTGTTTTCTTGGCACCACTGTGCAAAGTGATCCAACCTCCTCCTGTAGGCTGTCTCGTCGTCGTCGCGAATCAGACCCAACACTGTCGTGTCGTCACAAACTTGATGAAGCGTTGGAGCTGTGCATAGCCATGCAGTCGTGGGTGTACAGGGAGTAGAGGAGAGGCTCAACACGCATCCCTGAGGGGCTCGGTAGTTGAGGTCAGCGGGCTCTGAGGTGGTGCCTGCCATCCTCACCACCTGGCGGCGGCCCGACAGGAAGTCCAGATCCAGCCTGCCACGCGTCGGGTGGCAGGCCTAGGACTCCTGAGCTTGGGTGTCGAGCTTGGCAGGAACTATCGTGTTGAACGCTGAGTTGAAGTCCACAAACAGCATCTCACACACAAGTTTGCTGCCCCTCCAGGTGAGAGAGGGCCAGTGTGAAGTGCCATGGCAATGGCGTCGTCGGTGGATCTGTTTTTGACGGTAAGCCAAATTGCCATGGGTCCAGCGTGGGCAGGGCAACATGGAACCAAATGAAGTCCTTGGACCAGTCTCTCGATAGCATTTGCTGGCTAATCGGGAGGTGAGGGCTCAGGTCTCCAGTCATTCGGGCAGGTTACCTTGGGGTGTTTAGGGACAGGCACGATGATGGACATCTTGAAGAACCTCGGGAACAAACAGCCCTGGGACAGGGACAGGTTGAAGATGTCTGCGAAGACTCCTGCCAGCTGGTCTCTGCGCATGCTCTGAGGACGCGCCCCGGGATGTTGGTCTGGGCCCGCCGCCTTCCGGATGTCCACCCGCTTTGAAGGCTTCTGCGCACGTCAGCCTCTGAGATGTTCAGCAGGCTGGCCTCCTCAGCAGCGCTGACTTCGGCGGGGCTGCCGTTCACGTCGAACCGGGCGAAGAAGTGTTTAGCTCGCCAGGAGGGAGGTAGAGGAGTTCTCTACACCCGCTGGTTCTCCCTCTGAAGTCCGTGATGTCTGCAGCCCCTTCCACACACCCTCACGTCGTGGCTCTTGAATTTGTCCTCCACCCTGTTCTTATACTCCCCTTGCAGAGCCGATGGTCTTGCGGAGGTCGTAGCGGGCTCTCGTATATTCCACATATTCCCCGGAGTCAAAGGCGGCGTTACGCGTGCGGAGTGGCGGCGCGAACATCGCCATTAATCCATGGTTTCTGGTTGGGATAAATCCGAACCGACTAGTAGGAACAACGTCATCTATGCATTTCTTAATGAACCCGGTGACTGAGGACGCGTACTCGCTGATGGTTATGTCCGACGCAACCCTGAACGCATCCCAGATCACGTGATCAAAACAATCCTGCAGCATAGACTCTGATGGTCCGACCAGCATTGGACCTCCTTCACAGCGATTGGTTGCTGCTTCAGTCTCTGCCTGTAGGCGGGGAGTAGTTGGATCGAGCGGTGATCTGATGTTGCCGAACGGTGGGCGGAGGAGGGACTTGTAGCCGTCCCGGAAGGGGGTGTAGCAGTGGTCGAGGGATCCGCTCGCCCGTGTGTTGCTTGTGATGTGTTGGTAGAACTTCGGGAGAATTTCTTCAGGTTCGCTTATGAAGTCCCCCGCCACAATGAAAGCAGCCTCCGGGTGAGCCGACTCCTGTTCGCTGATAGCCCATAAGCTTCCTTCAGCGCTATGTCCGTGTTGGCTTGAGGGGGAATGTACACAGCAGTCACGGTTACTGCTGTAAACTCCCGCGGTAGCCAGAATGGTCGGCACATAAGCATCAGGTACTCCAGGTCCGGGGAACAGAAAGACTTGAGGGTCTGCACATGACTTTGGTTGCACCAAGATCTGTTTATCATGAGACATACCCCCCCTCCACGATCTTTACCGGAGAGAGCCTTTGTTCTGTCCGCGC
Source organism: Coryphaenoides rupestris (assembly GCA_002895965.2). Lineage (NCBI taxonomy): Eukaryota > Metazoa > Chordata > Actinopteri > Gadiformes > Macrouridae > Coryphaenoides > Coryphaenoides rupestris. The sequence goes on from PIJE02000494.1 coordinate 109,111, forward strand.
GGTGGACGGAAAATCCTGTCGGCTCGATGGCTGAGTCGGCAACCCCCTCCGACCATAAACACACACACACACACACGCACACACACAGTGACCAACACACTGCACACACACACACACACACACACACACGCACACACACACACAGTGACCCTATAAGACGCACTGCATAAACACACACACACACCGTGACCCTGTGAGACGCACTGCATAAACACACACACACACACAGTGACCCTATAAGACACACACACACACACACACACACACACACACACACACACAGTGACCCTATAACACGCACTGCATGAACACACACACACACACATCATAGTGACCTGATAACACACATTGCATTAACACATACAGTGACCCTATAACACGCACTGCATGAACACACACACACACCGTGACCCTATAAGATGTACTGCATAAACATAAACACACACACACACACACACACACACACACACAGTGACCCTATAACACGCACTGCATGAACACACACACACACACATCATAGTGACCTGATAACACACATTGCATTAACACACACAGTGACCCTATAACACGCACTGCATGAACACACACACACACACATACACACACACACACACACACACACAGTGACCCTATAAGACACACTGCATAAACACACACACACACACACACCTCATAGTGACCTGATAACACACACTGCATAAACACACACACACACACAGTGACCCTATAAGACACACTGCATAAACACACACACACACACACACCTCATAGTGACCTGATAACACACACTGCATAAACACACACACACACACAGTGACCCTATAACACACACTGCATAAACACACACACACACACCACAGTTGCTGGGGTCGGGGGGCAGCTGGGCCTCGAGGGAGAAGGGGCTCCCCGGGACCGGGTGTCCGTCGTAGGTCACCTCCAGGGCGTGGGGCCCCTCCTCCCTGGGGGTGTAGCGCACCACGCTACGGCTAGCGCTAGCAGGGTGTGGCTGCACCGCGCACGGCACCGCCCCCTGCTGGCTGGGGGTCCGCTGGGAACACACACACACACAGACACACACACACACACACACACGCACACTGGTGAGCTAGCCTGCTAATGGACAGCATAGCTCTACCATGCTAATAATAGTTAGCAGCTTGCGGGTTATGATGCTACGCTACGATGCTACGATGCTATGCTGCTGTGTGTCGGCTCACCAGCACCACCTGCAGGCGACCCTGACCTCCGGCTCCCTTGGTGTTAACCAACACTTCCTGTTCCTGGTTCACCTCCACTCCTGGGACACAGGCAGATAGACAGACACACAGACAGACAGATAGACAGTCAGTCAGTCAGACAGTCAGACACACAGGCAGACAGACAGATAGACAGAAAGACAGGTAGAGACAGGTAGACACAGGTGGAGACAGGTAGACAGACAGGTAGTGACAGGTAGACGGGTAGACAGTAGGGGTTGCACGACTTCTGATTTTTTCAAGTCGACTTTTCTATCAATAAAGTCGACGTAACGTCGACGCGTCGTTGATGACGTTATCACATACACACGCACGCAAAAAACACAGACAGAACGGGCTGTCCAAAAAAAAAAAAGCACGGGTATCCTCTGAGCAAACAGCCGCTCGAAATCGCTTAATTCAGGGGTGCCCACATTTTTTCAACTTGCGAGCTACTTTTAAAATGACCGGGGAGGGGGGGGGGGCTCTGTTACTTGCGGTTCTGATCCGGGAGGGGGGGCGGGGGGGGGGGGGGGGACTCCGTTACTACGCGGTTCTGATCCGGGAGGGGGGCGGGATGGATATCGCTGGATATTAGTGGGGACATGTCCCCAGCGTCCCCACTAAATTCTGTTATCATTCATCCGATGAATGACAACATCTAAATGTTTTTTAATGGCATGCGATCTACCCGGACTTCTTTTGCGATCGACCAGTCGATCGCGATCGACGTATTGGGCTCCCCTTTCCCCCCCACCGGCCACCGGCAAATATCTTAAAGTGTAAAAAAATATATATATATTCTTAAAGTGTGAAATCACGTGGTCAACGACGCGTCGACGTCTCCCGGTAGGCGTCGACTTGTGGTAGTGACGTCGATGCGTCGATTAGTCAACTTTTCTGTGCAAGCCCTAGTAGACAGACAGGTAGACAGGTAGACAGAGAGGTAGACGGGTAGACAGACAGGTCTTACGTGTGTTCAGCCCGTCTACAGTGATCTGCTCCAGGTCGAGGGGCGGGGCCACGGTCACCCTGAAGGGGCTCTTAGGGGCGGGGTCTCCGCCAAACGTCACGGCGACGTCCAGATCCCCCTACAAACACACACACACGCGCACACACACGCACACACACACACACACACACACACACACATAACGTACCTGCACAACAGGTGTGTACTACAGTGTGTCCCTCTACAGGTGTGCATCAGGTGTGTGTATACCTGTACAGGTGTGTGTATCAGGTGTGTGTATCAGGTGTGTGTACCTGTACAGGTGTGTGTATCAGGTGTGTGTACCTGTGCAGCGGGTGTGTATTTGACGGTATGTGAGTAGTCGTAGTTGTCAATGACGTCGTAGTCGTGCACGGCGGGCCCCTGCTGGGTGCCGGAGAAGGAGACGTCCAGGGGGGCTTTCCCTGCTCCCTTGGTGAACACCGTGAAGTGGGTGGGGGTGCCGGCCTCCACCCCTGGGTGCCGGGGGGTGGGGGGGGGGGGCGGAGCATTAATACCTGAACTCTTCCTGGATCGAACTGCAGTTAGACTCAGAACTCTCAATTCAATTCTCTTATAGCTGATTATTACAATATTACTACGGCAATCATACGCTAACTAAGAGATATGATGAGAGATTTTGTTGGAGAAATCATTCGTTGTCTTCATAGATGTGATACATTAGAGATATGATGATTATATAAACGATGAGCGATAATGTGAGAGACACAGTTAGAAATAGGATTAAATATATCATTAAAGGTATGAGTAAAGATACCGTTAGAGTGTTTACAGACGTGATTAGAGATGTGATTAGAGACGTGATTGGGGAGGTTTGTACCTGTGCGGCTGAGTCCGGGCCCCTCTGCTCTGACCTTGGACGCATCGTGGGACGGCTCAACTTTGACCTGGAAGGGACTTTGAGGGACTTCCTGGGAAGGAGAGAAACACAACAAGTATTTAACAACAGTAGTGTGTGTGTGTGTGTGTGTGTGTGTGTGTGTGTGTGTGTGTGTGTGTGTGTGTGCCCACCTGGTCGGTGAACAAGACCTTGATGGTGACGGTGCCCGCGGTGGGGGGGGTGTACTTGACGGTGATGGTGTCGTTGGCGTTGGGGATGATGTCAAACTCCACGTCCTGCTCCTGGTGGTCCAGACGGCCGGACTCACACTTCACCCCCACGCTCACCTCCCCTACACACACACACACACACACACAGGCACACACAGGCGCGCCACACACACACACACCACGGGGGGGGGGGGGGCATTAATACCTGAACTCTTCCTCGGTCATGCGTGTGTGTGTGCGTGTGTGTGTGTGTGTGTGTGTGTATGCGCTACCTTCTCCGGCCCCGGTACAGTCTACGGTGAAGTGTGTCGGCTCGTTGGCCTTCAGGCCGGTCGGCTCCACCCCCGGGCCGAACACCTTCACCTGGCCGGGGTGGCTGCCCCGCCCCACGGCCACCTGCAGGGCAACACTCAGCAAGTCAGCTGCAGCCGCTAACAAGGATCCTCCAGAGACAACACGTCTCGAGGTCTCATCTTAATCAAGTGTCTTACCTCTACTGTGTGTTGCTCTGCATGTGTGTGTGAATACATGCTAGTGGTTGAGGTTATGGTGTTATGTTAGTCTGTGTTAATAAAGATCTGTATCCATGCACACTGAATATAGGAACCACACACTGAATATAGGAACCATGCACTGAATCTAGGAACCACGCACTGAATATAGGAACCACGCACTGAATCACACTGAATATAGGAACCACACACTGAATATAGGAACCACGCACTGAATATAGGAACCACGCACTGAATACAGGAACCACGCACTGAATCACACTGAATATAGGAACCACACACTGAATATAGGAACCACGCACTGAATATAGGAACCACACACTGAATATAGGAACCACACACTGAATATAGGAACCACACACTGAATATACAAATGAACCAAACATCACTTCCACATATTTAATTGAAATGTATTGATTTATTGTTGAAGCAAAATTCTGCTGACAATCAATTCTGCATAAAATATCATTTAAATGAGTGACATAACTGACAGGGAGTCTGGCTAGAGGATGGTTCTCACACAGGTAGAACGGGGGTGTGGTGAGAACCGGATTGTGCAGATCTGATGGGACCCGGGCCAGGGGTGGGTTCAGTTTGGGTGTGAACGCTGAGCGGGCGTGTTGGTGGGAGAGCGCTGAGCTACTGTGTTTCTGAGGAGCTGGGGGGAATCAGCTGTCACTCAAACCTCCAACCTCCAACCCAGCCTGCTTCAGGGTTCGAGGTTTGAGTGACAGCTGAGCAGCCACGGTCGACCTCAGCAAGACTCAAACACTTCTGCACATCGCAGAGACGAAGCACTTTAGGATTTAAAGTTTGCAATCAAAATGTCGGAATTTGTTGTTGTTTTGGTTATCAAGTTTGATTATGAAATTTGATTACAAAGTTTGGTTATAGATCTCTGTTATAAAGTTTGATTAGAAAGTTTGAAATGGTAAGGTTCGGGTTAACTGTAGGAAATAAAGCTGCAGGGTTAGCTCCGGGGTTAGCCACAGGGTTAGCTACGGGGTTAGCTGTGGGGATACAGATCGCTTCAAGCTTAGCTACTGATGTTACAGTCAAACAGTGAAAAGGATCTTAAGTACAGAAAACACGTCCATTTGATGGGAATTATTATTAATATTATTGGACAATAACAGACACAAACAGTACAAAAACATAGCATTTAGTACAGTGAGTAGTTCATTGGGATTAAATGCAAATCAGATGAAAGGAAGAACTAAAGACAGTACATATATTTTATAGATTTTAAACATAACATCAAACCACTGTAACACTCAAACATCTGTTCTGACCAGTGGGATGCTAACTGGATGCTAACAAGAAGCTAACATGATGCTAACTGGGTTAGCTGTACCACTCCTCGGTGGAGGTGGTGATGATTATGAGAGCTTTCTTCCCTTTAGCCTTTCGAGCTAAGCGTTTTGATTGGCCGGTCTGACTCGCCTCCGCTACAATACTCAGATCTGATCGGAAGACCGCCGCTCTCTCCTCGACATACGCGTCTGATTGGACGACCGGGGCGTGCTCGGCGGCGAGCGGAGGCCGTGATCGGCTGCTTACCCGGAATGGGCTGCGCGGGATGCTGCAGGCTCCCCAGGTGAGAGCCAGCGTGTGCTTGAGGGCGGAGGAGGGGCTGTAGGAGCAGCTGTAGACTCCGCCTCCTTTAGACCTCACCTGCACCTCCACAGGTACGCCCTCCGCATCCTGACACACAGACAGGAGGACAGACAGACAGGCAGTCAGTGAGTGAGTGTTTATGTGAGGGCCTGTGCATGCTAGTGTGTGTGTGTGTGTGTGTGTGTGTGTGTGTGTGTGTGTGTGTGTGTGTGTGTGTGTGTGTGTGTGTGTGTGTTATGCATCGTGTATGAGTCAGGGCGTCCAGTCATTCTGTTACCCGTTAAGTGTGTGTCTCTCTCACCTGAGCTGTGATGGCCAGAGGTCCTTTCCCAGCAACCTTAGCATTAACTGGAACTCAGCTAATTGGTTGACGATGCAGCCGGATCTTCTCCAGGCCCGGCCCAAACGCCTCCACCTGTTAACGAATCACAACACAGACCTCATGGGTCACTCTAATGCAGCTCTATATTTGCTACTGTACTATACTGTCTACCTGTAACTATCTGTTCTACCTGTAAGGCTCTATATTCTTCTGTAACTATCTGTTCTACTGTAACTCTATATTTCTTACCTGGAACTATCTGTTCTACTGTAACTATCTGTTCTAACTGAGCTCTATATTCTAAAACTGGACTATCTTTCTATGTAACTATCTGTTCTACTGCAGGTCTATATTCTACTGAACTATCTACTGTAACTATCTGTTCTACTGTCAGCTCTATATTCTACTGTAACTATCTTTTTGTTTTCCTACTGTAACTATCTGTTAACTGTACTCTTATATTTCTACTGTAGAACTATCTGTTCTACTGTAACTATCTGTTCTACTGTAGCTCTATATTCTACTGTAACTATCTGTTCTACTGCGCTCTATATCTACTGTAATTATCTGTTCTAACTGTCAAGCCTATATTCTCTGTAACTCTCTGTTCTACTGTAAACTATCTGTTCTACTGTAGCTCTATAAGTTCTACTGTAACTATCTGTTCTACTGTCAGCTCTAATATATCTACTGTAACTATCTGTTCTACTGTAACTATCTGTTCTACTGTAGCTCTATATTCTCCTGTAACCATCTGTTCTACTGTAACTATCTGTTCTACTGTAGCTCTATGTTCTACCTGTAACTATCTGTTTCTACTGTAAGCTCTATGTTCTACTGTAACTACTCTGTTCTAGCTGTAACTTATCTGTTCTACTGTAGCTCTATCTTTCTACTGTAACTATCTGTTCTACTGTAGCTTCCCTATATTCTACTGTAACTATCTGTTCTACTGTAGACTATTTACTATCTGTTCTACTGTAAATTCGTTACTGTATCTCTATTTTTTATGTAACTATCTGTTCTACGTAAAACTATATCTGTTTCTAATCCTAGAAAAAAACTAAATCAATAAAAAAATACTTATCAAAATCTAATTAAAATCTACTAAATAAATCTAACTCTAAACTGTTCTAAAAAAAGCTAACTTACAAATGTTCTAAACTAACTAAATATAAAAAAAAAAAAATCTATCTAAACTAAAATACTAAAATAACTAGAAAAATAACTAAAAAAAACAAAAATTCTACTAAAATAAATAAAACCTATAAAAAAATAAAATATCTAAAATACTAAAATAAAAACACAAAAAAACTAAATAACCTAAATAAAAAAAAAACTAAAAATAAACTATAAACTAAACTAAAAATAAAAAGGAAAAATCTTAACTTCTAAAAATAACTAATACCATAATAAAACTTAATTCTACTATAAAAAAAACTAAAAAACTACTAAAAAAAAAAAAATCTAAAAAAATCTAAAAAAATCTATCTTACTAAAATAAAAAAAACTAGAAAAAACTAATACTTTTTTCTCCCTATAAAATAAACTAAAAAACTAAAAAAAACTAATAAATCATTAAAAAATACTACTAATCTAGAAAACTTACTAGCTCAACCTAATAAAAAACATAAACTAAAAATAAAAAAATAAAATCTAAACTAAACTAAAAAAACACTAAATACTAAATACTAAACTAATAACTAACTAATATATAAAAAGCTACTAAATAGACTAAAATATAACTTAATTACTAAACTAAAATCTACTAATCTAAAAAAACTAATATAATTTCTAATTCTAAAAAAAAAAAAAAACTAAATAAACTGTTCTAAAAAAACTAATACATAAAAAAACTAAAAAACTAAAGTTCAACTAAAAAAACTAAAAGCTACTAAGAATCTATAAACTAAATTAAAACTAAATAAACTGTTCTAAAAAATAATAACTACTAAATACTAAAAAACTAAAAATCTACTAAACTAACTAAAAAAACTTTCTAAAAGACTCAAACTAAAATAATCTAAAAATTATTCTACTACTAATAAAACTAAAATAATAAAATAAAAAAGTTCTAAAATAAATAAAACTAAAAAAACTACTAATCTAAATCTACTAAAAAAAACAAGAAAAAAAACTAAAAACTAAACTTAAATTCTACTAAAGTAAAGTTCTATTCTTTCTACTACTAAACTCTATCTATTCTAAAAAAACTAAAAAAAATACTAAATATTCCTTTTGAAATACCTAATACTAAACTAATATCCTAAAATAACATCTACTATCTGTTCTAAAAACATACTACTAATAATAACTACTATTCTTATTCTATTAATACTAACTGTTCTA
>PIJE02000494.1:117232-119732 GCA_002895965.2 Coryphaenoides rupestris
TACTGGAACTATCTGTTCTACTGTAAGTTTCTATAATTCTACTATAACTATCTGTTCTGCAGCTCTATATTCTACTGTAACTATCTGTTCTACTGTAACTATCTGTTCTACTGTAGCTCTATATTCTACTGTAACTATCTGTTCTACTGTAACTATCTGTTCTACTGTAACTATCTGTTCTACTGTAGCTCTATATTCTACTGTAACTATCTGTTCTACTGCAGCTCTATATTCTACTGTAACTATCTGTTCTACTGTAACTATCTGTTCTACTGTAGCTCTATATTCTACTGTAACTATCTGTTCTACTGTAACTATCTGTTCTACTGTAGCTCTATATTCTACTGTAACTATCTGTTCTACTGCAGCTCTATATTCTACTGTAACTATCTGTTCTACTGCAGCTCTATATTCTACTGTAACTATCTGTTCTACTGTAACTATCTGTTCTACTGTAGCTCTATATTTTAATGTAATTATCTATTCTACTGTAACTATTTCACGGTAAGTGTCCATCTTAATGTATCTCCTGCAACTGTTCTACTGTACTCTACTGTAACTATCTTGAACTGTATCTCTAACCATCTGATTCTGGGAACAGGAAGTGATGCGGTCACCTTGGAGGCGTGGCTAGCCTGGTCATCGGGGGCGATGAGGGCCATGAACGGGCTGTGCTCGATGTCCTGTTCATCGCAGGTCACGTGCACGGCGTACTCCCCCGGCTCCGTGGGCCAGTACAGCACGTCACATGACCCGTCGTTCTGGTCGGCGCACTCGATCTTGGCCTGAGACGGACCCTCGATGGCGAACCCTGAGGACAAGCAGCAGGTTAGACTTGGATTACAGATTAACATATGTTAGGTTAGACTGGGGTTACAGACTAACATATATTAGATTAGACTGGGATTACAGATTAACATATGTTAGGTTAGAATGCGGTTACAAACTAACATATTAGATTAGACTGGGGTTACAGTTGAACCTATGTTAGGTTTGAGGTCTTGAATTTCCCCAAGGGGATAAATAAAGTATATCTATCCATCTAGACTGGGATTACAGACTCCTGTGTTCTGGTCTCTTACCCAGGACGCCCACGTCGGTGCCGACCGACTCCACCACAAAGTTGGCTGATTTACCCACAATGCCGTTCTCCAGCCCGGGGCCCCACGCCCGGATCGTCTGGGGCCCCGCCTCCGGGCCCACCACCACCTCAAAGGGACTGAAGGTCAAGAGGTCAGGAGGAGGTTGACAACTTAAACTGTGTGTGTGTGTGTGTGTGTGTGTGTGTTACCTCTTGGGGATGTGCACGCCCCCCCAGGTGAGAGAGACAGTGTATTTCCCAGGAGTCAGGGGGCGGTACTCATAACCAAACACACCGACATCACTTCCTGTCTGCTTCACCGGCTCCTCCAGACCCTCTGAGACACACACACACACACACACACACACACACACACACACACACACACACACACACACACACACACACACACACCCCACACACACACACACAGCAAACAAGCTTCCTGTACCCCTGCCACCGCCAGCGCCACACACAGAGGATGCTAGCGTTGGCCGTCTACGTGGAGGACCCCCAGGGCCGCAAGGAGGAGGTACCTCAGTAGTACTAGTCGTGTCTATGTAGTGTGTGTGTGTAGTGTGTGTGTGTGTGTGTGTGTGTGTGGTGTGTGTGTGTGTGTGTGTGTGTGTGTGTGTGTGTGTGTGTGTGTGTGTGTGTGTGTGTGTTAGGTGTGTGTGTGTGTGTGTGTGTGTGTGTGTGTGTGTCTGTGTGTGTGTGTCTCTCTCCAGGTGAAGGCGGTCCCTAACGAGGGGAAGAAGACATTCAGCGTCACCTACGTCCCCCAGGTGGTCGGGCCCCACAAGGTAAACACTCAGCCAATCAGCACGCGCCTCGCCACTGCTCTTGTTTCCTAGGTCACGACGTTGTTTGTGTTTCCTCTGTAATGGCGTTGTTTGTGTTTCCTAGGTAACGGTGTTGTTCGCAGGCCAGCAGATTCCCAAGAGTCCGTTTGTGGTGGGTGTGGACAAGGCCCTGGGGGACGCCTCCAAGGTCACAGCCAAGGGCGCGGGACTCGAACCCACAGGCAACATTGCCAACAGAGCCACCTACTTCGACGTCTACACCGCAGGTTCGATCCCCCGCTAACGAGGGGGTGTGGTTGATAGGTCGACACTAACGAGGGGGTGTGGTTGATAGGCCGACGCTAACGAGGGGGTGTGGTTGATAGGCCGATGCTAACTAGGGGCTGTGGTTGATAGGCTGATGCTAACGCGGGGGTGTGGTCTAACAGGGGCGGGGGTGGGGGACGTTACGCTGGCGGTGAAGGACCCTCAGGGCCGTGAGAACAGCGTGGAGGTGATGATGGAGGACCGAGGTGACGCCACCTACCGCTGCACCTACCGGCCCACCCAGCCCGGCCCCCACGCCATCGCTGTGTCCTTCGCCGGCGCCGCCATCCCCAGGAGCCCCTTCACCGTG
>PIJE02000494.1:124732-127232 GCA_002895965.2 Coryphaenoides rupestris
AGTGGACCCGTGTACATTTAGGGCATTTGGCATAACATCCAAATAGAAGTCAGTTAATCATCCACCGAGCTACAAGAGAATAATATTCCTTAATATTACACAAACACACAAATACTAAGGTGTGTTCTCTGGAATGTTATGAGATCACACACACACACACACACACACACACACACACACACACAGAGGATATAAAGGTGTGTGTGTGTGTGTGTGTGTGTGTGTGTGTGTGTGTGTGTGTGTGTGTGTGTGTGTGTGTATGTGTGTGTGTGTGTAGGGGGCAAAGGTTGTCAACGTGCTATTGTTACTGCTCACTGGCAGGATGTTTGCTAGGGACGCGCACACGCACACGCAGACACACACAGTTCAGTTGTGACCTCGCCGTCTTTATTATGCATGATAATAGTTTGTATTATGGTTATAGTGTGAGTGTGTGATACTGTGCATGGTGTGATCTTATCACAGAGACACACCCTGTCCACACACACACACGCACACACACACTAAATAAATCTGTTCCCAGCACACAGCTATGTTCGTTAGTCAGTTACTCTGTCACCCAGACAGCCAAGTAATGCCCTAACCTCCCCTAGCAACAACCATCAGACTATACCTCCCCTAGCAACAACCATCAGACTATACCTCCCCTAGCAACAACCATCTGACTATACCTCCCCTAGCAACAACCATCTGACTATACCTCCCCTAGCAACAACCATCTGACTATACCTCCCCTAGCAACAACCATCAGACTATACCTCCCCTAGCAACAACCATCTGACTATACCTCCCCTAGCAACAACCATCTGACTATACCTCCCCTAGCAACAACCATCAGACTATACCTCCCCTAGCAACAAACATCAGACGATACCTCCCCTAGCAACAAACATCTGACTATACCTCCATCTGGCTATGATGTCATCAAAGCCATGATGACATCATAGCCAGCCCAGACATGTGGTGGGGAAGGGGGGGAGGGGGTAGAGTTTAGAGTCTGGTGTGTGTGTGTGTGTGTGTGTGTGTGTGTGTGTGTGTGTGTGTGTGTTGTGTGTGTGTGTTTCAGTACAAAGCCTCGCCTGCAGGGAAAGGTAACATTAGTAGAGGACATGGATAGGTTCTCTCTCTCTCACACACACACACACACACACACACACACACACACACACACACACACACACACACACACACACACACACACACACACACACACACACACACACACACACACACACACACACACACACACACACACACACACAGGTGTGTGTGAGTTCCCAACAGAATGACATCACACACAGCTCCATAGAGCTAGCAGCAGTCTCATTATGACATGTTACAGGTTTATTAGCACGTTTGTTAGCATGCGTCCGCCGCAGAGCTAACCTTTGGAGCCCGTTCCGGAACAACATCTCTGATCCACAGATTCTAACCTTTGACCCGAAAGGGGGTGCCACACGCCTCCTGCCACTGTGAGCCAATCACAGTCTGTGTTTAGCCCTGTTGCCTGGGCAACGGGTTGAATAGGCCTCTGCCACAGTCAGACACACACACACACACAGCGAGAGGGAGAGAGCGAGAGCGAGAGCGAGAGCGAGAGAGAGAGAGAGAGAGGGACTATTGTTTAATCTGGAAGGTCAGCTACTGTGTATTTACCCCCCCCCCCAGACTAAAGAGTCTGATTACCAAGTACTCAACGTACTCCAAGTACCAAGAGTACTGCCCCAGTACCTGAAGTACCCACAGTACCAGTACACACAGTACCAGTACACACAGTACCAACCAGTACACACAGTACACGCAGTACCAGTAAACACAGTACCAGTACACACAGTACCAACCAGTACCAGTACACATAGTACCAGTACACACAGTACCAGTACCAGTACACACAGTACCAACCAGTACCAGTACACACAGTACCAACCAGTACACACAGTACCAGTACACACAGTACCTTGCCCTAATCTAGCTCTGTCTCATGTTTCTAAATGTTAAAATTATAATGTGTGTTTAGCAGGACCACCACCAACACACCTGTACACACCTGTACACATTTACATTCACATTTAGGCCGTTTGTAAGTCACTTTTATCCAAAGCAACTTACAAAGAGTACATGTGTTGAAGGAGACAGCAATATATCACTGTGGTAATTAAAGATAAGAATAGAACAGGTTTAGAGTATTCATAGTTCCAAGGTTAATAGAATGAGTTTCATAATTGCTAGGTTGTCTGCATAAGTAGCTGGGCAGGCGTGCATCTGAGCACGTTGCCAACATCTGAGAACAAACAACATGCCAATCAATGCTAAGTGCTATTAATAAATGCCAAGACGTACAAACACACAGGTTAGTTCTAGGATTATCAGAGGAGGGTGGGGTGTGTACAGGTGTGTAAAGGTGTGTACATCTGTACACACCTGTACACACCTGTACAGTTAGAGACACACCTTCACGCAGGTAGCCCTGTTGTCATAGAGACGCACATCCCAGGACTGA